>VZRZ01003493.1:232677-245595 GCA_013398175.1 Climacteris rufus | reverse complement strand
CCCCCCCCATCACTGTGTGGTGTGCTATCTGGAAATTTTTCCTATGTGATGTGATTTCCATCATGAAAATGTGACACTTTGGAGTGTCAATTTTCACAGGTAATTTCTCCAGTTAGCTTTCTTCAGTGATGTATTCTGGTCAATGTAATTTTTAAAATTCCTGCCTTCAGTCACGTATGCCAGACTTTCCCATCATTTCTCAGTCTCTTCATCATCGTACCTCCAAAGGCACAAATTCTGCACAGACCAACAGAACTCTCATGTCTTTTTGAAGATGAATCATGTTATGATTTTGTATTTTCAAAACAAATTGCTCAAGCCTCTGGCCTACAAACAGGAATATGGACAAGGGGTTGGTGGCAGAGGTAGCAGATGAGGGTAATGTACCAGAATCACAGTTCTCAGTGTATGCAGTGAGGCCCAAGCTGGGGGGCCTGATCAATATCCATACTTTAGACAGTCTGCTGTTGGTACTGATTTTTTAGATATGGAGTTACCTTGTTGCGGATACCAGAATTGTCTGTGTTGCCACTTGGATGCTCTGTCACACATGAAAACACGTGTGTTTTTTTGGGCTGAGAAATTGCATGATGACTTGGGGCATCTCTGAATTGCTGCCAGCAATTCGTGGTTGTTTCAGAGCTCTCCTCTGCCCCAAGGTGATGTGGCAGCATAGGGGCAGCATAATGCACCAATTGCAATAGTCACTCCCTGAATTAAATTACTTGTTTTGCTTTACTGACCAGCATCTCCTGTACAGGTTCTGAGAACCTTACTGGTATTTATGGCTTGGTGGTATTTGAGATGTTCAAGGCACAACTATATTGTCTGTGGTGACACTGAATACACACCAAACCAAACTTGTCTGTGTTTTCCTGTGAAGCAGCACAGGCATCCATATTTCACAGGAATGGTATGATTTAGCATATACCATCTTAAGCACACAAGTGAGACTTTTTGTGTTACCTTTAGCCTTCGTGCATGAAAGAACATATAATCCAGTTCAAACAGAGGGTAAATACAAACCTGCTGAAAACTCCCTTCCACCAATGTGTATTTTATTCTGTAACTATTGTCAGCAGCAATAAAAACGAGCAAATCTGGTGATATTATCTGGCACAGTAACTTTGGGGATGCTCTATAGATTGTGGTGAACAGGGGAGTAACAACATTCAAAAGAATAAAAAGCTGTCTGGGGATTTTCTCAGTATTAGATGGGAAAGAGGTGACTTTGCTGCTAAAGACATGAGGTTTTCTGACAGACAGTCATACCGTGTTTGGCCAGACAGCATATTCTCTATCTGCTCTAGCCTAGTTAGGGGAGATATGCTTGGAATTTTTCAGTAGTTCTTTGTTCCTAAAAGCAAGTAGCCTCAAGGACTCTTGCACTTTATTCTTGAACTCTGATGGATAAAGACTAGGTAATAAAAATAAGCTGAAATTGCAGAAGCCCTGGTAAAAATTTGATGAACCAGCTGCACCATCGAACACAGCTTCACTTGGTTCAGTCAGGTATTAAAAAAACAGCTCCATTCTCCTACCCTTGATTTTTTTTTTGCTGATATGCTAAAATGCTTCCTTCAAAATGGAAGAATTAGAGGGAAGAACTAATTACATTTTCTCCTGTGACATATATTCGTGAGGTTGTGGGAAGATGTTAAGACTTCAGTATTACAAGGTTGTCTCTGGGCTTCTTTTCTTTCTTTTCAGTCACTGGAATTTAATGTTTTAAGCTTAGAGAATTATGACAAATATGAAAAATCAAAATAACCTTGAACTGTGGTTCCAATGAACAAGAGAAGCTGAATGAACAAAAAAAAGTAGCTGCCATTACTAGCATGGCTTGTGTAGAAACCACCCCCATGGACTTGTCTGTGTACATTCGTATCTGTTCAGTTCTCTGGCTGAAAGGAGAGAATTAATTCTGCACTCCTTGAATATTTTTGATACTGCAGCAAAACTGTATGTCCTTTAAAAAAGTTATCATTGGCTTCTGTAAGAACGTTTCTTAACCAGATTGCTCTTTGGAACCATTAGTTCCTGAAGTCCTCTTTTATACCTCAGTTGTACTTGCTTGCTCCCAAGATTTGTCTGGCAACTGTCAGTGAAAAGGGAAAAAAATCCTTGCATCATATTTCAAACTACAGCTGCAATTTAAGTGTAGCAACCAAATACATGTCAGCTTCATCTGATCCAATCAAACCACAGGATAAACACATAAGTTGATACATAATGTATCATCCTAAATCTTAGGGTAGAAAGCCAAGATTGATGTTGTTTGTGCATCTCATGGAAGACACTTCTTGCAGCAAATTACAGCAATCTGATTAAGCAAAAGAAGATAGGTAGGAGTGAGAGGAAATATTGTTTAATCCCTATTTTATATACAAGAAAATGAAATACCATGAGTCAAAAATGGTGCTTACAATAACTAAGTACTTTATTCCCTCACCTAAATACAGAATTAACTTGAAAAATCTGATGATTTGTTTGACACTTTAGACAAAGACTGGGACATATTTCAAAGCACTAGCTAGATTCCTAAAGGTGAAACTTTACATATATTTGGGATTTGCTGCAGTTTCGGGTACTGGCTGTGATCAGCTGGACATTTTTCTACTCTGTACTGCGTCCACGTGAGTGCTGAGTCCATGTGAGTGCCTGTATTAGTGGGATTTTCCTGCCTTGGAAAGAAGTTACATTTTCTGCAACAATTCCTTTCTTTTCAGTGCCTTGTTTTGGTTATGTTGAGATCTGACTGCAGCTCTATCTGCATTGGTGACAGACTCTCAGCAAAGATGTCTGTGACAGGTGTCTTATTTTTTGGGGGAGGTTTTGCATGCTGGTTGTTGATCAGGACTGTACAAAGAAGCCCCTGCATATTTATTGCACAAATTATTGTTTTCAGTTTGTCCGATAATGGCTTTTTACTGTGTGATGAGAAAATCTATTTTATATCCTTTGCTTTTATTTCAAAAATTTAAGTTTGTTGTGAGGGATGTCAAACGATTGGAAATGTGCATGCATTTTTTAAGGAATGTCAACACGTGTTTATGGAACCATAGAGTAATTTGATTTGTATTCAACCACTGAAATCCAGCAACTTTAAATCTGAACAAATCTAAAAAAGAAATCTGAAGCTTCCTACTCTAACAGGTGTGAATATGCCTGGGGTTACTTGAATATTCCCCTGTTTTTCACTATCCTATTCTTCACGTACTTAGTTACTGAATTTATCAGACTATAATTCTATTAATGCATTCTTTAGCATCCATACTACCATAGGTTTTGTTATTGGCACACAAGTACTGAATTTGGCTTTACAAGGAAGATGAATTTTTTCTTTAAAGGAGATGCCAACATTCTAGAGGAATAGTTCCTTTGGGTACTCTAAAAGTACCTTGTCTGTTGTAGCAGCTCTCTGTATGAGCTCTTTTCTGTCTACAGATCTTTTGACAAAGATGTCAAATCAGACAGTTCTTTCCCCAGAGTATCCCTCTTAAAACATGACGTTTCTCCTAACAATAATGTAGTAACTACTCTTCCCTTTTTTTTTTTTTCAATTTGATGTAATCCAATCACATTTAAGTGAATATGAGGTAAAGTCAGTGGAACGTGAGTATCTGCTCAAGTTAAAAGAGATGGAAATAGCTGCTTTTGTACTATAAGTCAATTAGTTGGTTTTGCAATAAACTTGGAGAAAGACCTTGGGAAATACACCTGCTAAAATGTTTGTTTCTTTGCTTATTTTATGTTTTAGACCTTACTTACAACTTCCTTTGGTGTACAGCTGTTCAATGTATTGTGGACATGTTTTGTCTTTATATAATTCCATGACATAGCTGCAAGCACTTTGTAGATGCTGAAGTTTACAGATACTGAAGTTTCCTTCATGAGCTCAGTCACGAATTCAGGACCAGATTTTCAAGACTTTGGGTTCCCCTAAGGAACTTTAAGATGACAGACTTCCCTAGGAGATTTAACCCAATCCATAGTGGATTTAATCTTGTCTTTGAATGTGGACACCTATTTTGGCATCAAAATGCTAGCTGAACTCTTCTGAAGACATCCTCTTGATGCTGAGCATTTCTTGGGATTGTAGCCATCCAAAGAAGGGAGGATAAGACCAAGGTTAAATGTCTAGACAGTGGATAATGTGTGAATGAAGAAATGTGTAAAAAGCTCCTAAGAACACAAGGCCCTGAGCTGAGGGATGCCTGCAGGAAACTAATAGAAAAAATTAAGTACAAACTAATGTCTGCCCTTAGTTAAGGTTAGACCTTAAATCCTGGTCAAGACCCAAAACAAACAGCTGAAACTTCAGATTTCAATATGCAACAGCATGAAATTCTCTACTTGCGTTTTACAATCAGTGTGGCACTAATAGGAGTGACTGGGCCTGTTTCAGATCCCTACTCTTTGATGCCTTCACTGCCAATGTGCTGTGAAAATCTGATCCCAGTAGCAGATAATCTTTATTTGAAATTCTTATTCTGAATTGTTTTATAACTTGTTGTCTATGACAAATCTGATGTATTCTCAGTGATAAAATCTTCAAGATGTTTTTGTAATGTACCCCTGTGTATGAAACTGTAGTTTGCCCTTGTCCTTTGTTTTCTTTTATTCTGCCTCCTAATATATTGGTATGCAGGCATTTCAACTGGATGTAACTAAAAATCACAGTTAAATGTCTTTAAATAGATGTCCTGAAATGAAGGATTGCAAGATTGGTGTGAAGACTGTCCTTTCAAATACAATTGGACAATGTGAAGAAATTTTGTGAATTGTAAAAGTTGTGAGACAAAACTAATGTATACTTAAAAAATTTGTGATGAGTGAAAAAAAAAAATGTGGACAAAGGCATTACAAAATCCCAGCAAGAACATCTTGTTTGTAGATCTGTTTTTGTAACAAGTCTAGTTAATAGAGTATTGCCAGTTTGCTGAGGCATTCAAGTATTAAAGCAGCCAGCATTACACCAATTAATGTTAGTTGCAGAATAGATGATGAGCATTCAGTTAGAATTATAAAATTAGTAGAAGTGTCTTTCAGAGAATTGTGGGCTGAGGATCCTGTATTAGAAGCAGTGGAGATAGTTAAACTGGTTTTTCTTTTTTCAGTAGTTACAAGGAAAGAGATCATCCTTCAATAACATCAGGGTTTGGGTTTTGGTCTGTTCAACGCTTTGACAAGAGAAAAGTTCTTCTAAGCAGTGACTATGAGTATGGAGTAATCTGTGTCCCCATTTTACTTTTTTGAGCATGAAACCAGACTTTAGTTTGATGGTGTTATAAAAGCAGTAATTATCAGCCCCAGACAATATGTGTTAACCACACTGAGAGAATTTAGTCTAAGCATGCAGTGTAGGAAAGGAAAAGCCTCCTCCTTGAGTCCTCTCCTGCTGAAGAGGGTCACTGTGTAGAGCCTCCAGGCTTCCAGAGTCACAGTGAGTATTCCCACTTGGATAGCAAGGAGAGCAGAGGAAAATAAGCTCGAACTCCTCCTGACCAGCAGGACTTAGACACTCAAGTATGATCCCACTTTCCATTTGGGTCCAACACAATAGAGTCAAGCCTGTGTGTTAACATTAATAAGATTTAATTAACCAGCAGTTTCTTGGGCTGGGAGCTGGATATTTTCTGTAGCAAACTAACCATAAAACCAAACCAATATAAAAGATATACTTTCCTACAGTGGAAATGATATTTCTATTTCATAAGCAGAGATCATATACTGGCTATGAAGCTATTTTTTATTTTAATACCTTCTTGTAAAACTAATGGCTAGGAGTTTCATAAATTGCAGCCTTATTCCAACCATGCACATATAGTATTGATTGTAAGAGGTGCAGCATCTGTATCATCTATTGAAATAATTGTGGTTCAGAATTTAAACTAGTATCACAAAGTACAGCATTTGGACCTAAAATGTTTCATGACAAGAACCCTGTAGCCAATAAATGAAAAACAACATTTCAGAAGGGTAGAAGGAAAGGATAGAAATTGTTCTGGGGTAATAGAATAATATATTCTGATATGCTTCAGCCTTTTCCTAATCTAAAAGTGATATGACTGTAGAAATAAAAATAAATTTCTTCAAAATCAGGTTACCAATAAAACTATGTCCTGAATGATACTTACTTTGAGGACTTATTAATGAAAAAGTAGTGTTTTCTTAGTTATGTCATAACTTCAGTTTCAGTGTTCTTGTCTTTTCCTTAGAGGAAAGAACAGCCCCCTTATTTTGTTGCTTAGATAGGTGTACAGGGATATTGCATGACTATATTCTGAGATAAGGCCCAAATTCTCCTTAATCTGTTTGAAATTATCACAGGTAAGCAATAAAATAATCTCTGCGTTGCTTCCATCAGATGTGATCTGTCAACTCTTACGTGCTTACTTCTTTAGAAGAATGAAATTCTGAATGCAGAACATTTACTTTCTAGTGAGAAAATAGTTCTAGCTCCTAAATGGCCAAATAAGTAGCAATATATTTGCATCTGACTGATGTGGATGATGTGAAAACTGTTTATTTCAAATTTCATTATTAAGTACTTTTCTGATCAAGTTTAATGTGAACTTTTTGATTAACTTTTGATAATAACATGATTTTCCCTCCTCTTGTTTTGACAAGGCCAGGAATGTGAGATTTTCATTGTTAGGGTAATCTAATGTACCAAAACCAACAAATGCTGTGCTTTCTAGCTGTATTTTCTATATTTTCATATGATAGTTTATATGTAAAACAACTTAAACAAATTTTAGCAATATTCAAATCCACAACAATCTTTCTAGCTCTGCATACTGGCAGTTGTACACTATGGCAAACTTTTAATCACAACTTTGTGAAATATCCAAGGCAACAAAAAATACCAAACCAAAATTCACTGGCTTCTTCTCAAATTAGCTTAGTTTTGCACTACTTCGTGATTCTAAGGGGTTTGTTGCTTACTTTTTAATATAACAACTTTAGAACAGAGTTGAATATTGTGTAATTTATAATTATTTTTTTTTCTATTTCCTCCCTTACATGTTTCCTTGAGATACCATTTTGAGGAATCTAATTGTAAATAGCATTGTGGCATCTGTCAAGGTTCCAGCACTTGTTAATCATTCAGATTTCACTTTATAAAGCTACTGATTAGTGCATTCTGATGGACAAGTGAACCTGGTGTAAACAGATGAGCCCAGTCTAAATTCTATTATAGTCCTGATTCTATGTAGTTCAATGAAGTTCACCCTGGCTTCACCCAGTATAGGAGCCAATGGTCTATGTGAAGTGTGCATATGAAAAATATTGGTCACATTTTTAGCTGCTCATGAAGTGCTTGAGCCTGTAAGTGCAGATGGCGTCTTGGATTTTCGGGTGCAGAGGGAAAGGCAGCACCTACAATAAATGTGGAGTTTTGTTCTGCTTTGTGAATATCAGACCTGTTGGGAATTCAATTATAAACTATATTTTGCATCCCATTAGTATTTCCCCAGCACTGTGCCGTGCTTGAGACGGGAATTCAGTCCCAAGGCTTAAAAGGATGCAGAGGAGCACTGCAGACAAAAAGCTAAATACTTCTATTTATGCAGCTGAAAAACTTGATTAGACTCAGTGGAATAAATGTTCTGCTACAAAAGTCAAAGATGTCATTAAAAAGCAAAATGGATTGAATCAACATGGAGAAAAGTTCCTTCTTTTCTTTATTCTCACTTCAGATAAGGAGAACTTGGGGCTGAGCGCACTATGGCCTTTGATTTTTGGGTGTTGCTCTATCATGAGAGGATTTGACAAATGGGTGTTTAATAGAAAGCCTGTACATAATATAAGGAATTAGATAAATACAATCAAAGTAAAACAATTTATGTAAGTACTTAAAGGAAGATGTAGTAGCCTTAAAACTTTGAATGTTACATATCTGGCTTTTAATATAATTTTATTTATTGACCTTACTATGGAAGAACATTGGAATTTACTATGGAAGAATATGGAATTTAAGTTGTCAGTTCAACTTTTTTCCTATTTTTAGAAAGTATCTCAGGAAAAGTAAACAATTCTTAAATTCACAAGAACTACTTTCTTCTATCTGTCTTTGCTGCATCACTTCTGATTCCCTACCTCTTAGCTTCCTGTCACCTATATCCCATCAAATTCTGAGCTGAATGTCAAGTTTTAACACCTGCTGTTAGAATTGGATTTTCAAAAGACTTTGAAGCTAATGTAATAATTAAGATCATCAGACATCTCCATCAGTTGAATGTTGCTGACTTTGTAGTTTCCCAGTTCCCCTAAGCCAATCTGGATGCTGCCATGGAGTGATCAGGATTAAGTTCGATCTGACTGGAAAGTAATCATTTGGGCTTGCTGTTGGTTTTGCTTTAGGCTTTGTTTTGTTTTCAGCTCTCAGATCTGATTTGCCATACAAGCTTTAGTGCCTGTGGAAAGATGACAGTGAAAAGTGCATGTGGAGCGTGGCACAGAAGTTATTCCAGCGACAGCATAATTTTTATTAGGCTTTGAAATTTGAACTGAAAGGGTGTTAAAATTGGCCTGAGGAGGATTAGTTCTTTGCAGACACTGTGGCAAGTTGATTCTTAGATCTGCTTAAAATGCATGCCTTAAATTTAAATAGTTCTTTCCACGTCTGTTGTTGATGTTATTCCAATAAAATTGTAGAAGCATCATGGCTAAACATGCCGTATAATGACAAATTGCTATTTTTACAAAATACCCCCACAGCTGAGGTACTTTGTGGCTGGAGTGTGATTTATTTTGAACTTTGAAGGAGAACATAAGAAACAGATTACAAAGCCTTTTATGAAAGTCATTATTACATCTGGACTTCAAGAACTCACTGTAGAAGTTCTGATTGGAATTTATAAAACCTAATTAGGAGTTAATATGTAAGAGCTGTATGTGTAATTTTAAGTTTTGGTGCTAACATCTGAGCCTCAAACCTGTGATTTAGAAATAAATCCATTGCTTGTACTGGCAAAGTGCATAGGAAAAATGAAAAAACTGAATCAAAACTTTATTAGGTTTTATTGCTAAGATTTACATATCTGTTATGGTTTACATAAATCTGTTGTGGGTTTTTAAAATAAACTTTCAGATTAGTAAATCCGTTTGGACAATATTTACTGGAAACCTAAGGGATGTGCATTATTTGGCATTTAAGGAAGTATATGCCTTAGTGAAATTCCTAAAAGTGCTTTCCCATTTTAGTGGTGGCAGTCTTTATGGTGAGTTATTAAAAACTGAGCTCTCTGAAAGCAGATTTGCATCTCTCAATTTTATTAGGTAACCACTCTTTTTATTTACCATTAATAAACTGGTTTTGTAGTGCAGCTTTAGTGTTGCTCAGTACCTAAAGAAAAATTAGTTCCTGTGCTCTATGTTTAAGAAAGCTCCTTTTCAGAGTTAAACACAATTCTAGTCAAGCTTGACTTGTAGAATGGTTTGCTGTTCGGTTACTCAGACTCCAGTGTTTTTGTTGCGTGCTTTTAATTTTTTTGCTAACTCTGTTGCTTGCCATGACCTGTAGTTAAATAATCGCAGTTTATTTAATTGGAGAAGTTACGTGAATAAATGAAGACAAATAAATATCAATTTTTTAACAGAAGGCGGTATATTCATGGGTGTATGGTTTTGGTTTGAATGGCACTATCAGGTGATAATTTTCTACAGCCAGGTTATCAGGTACAAATAAGAGATTGCCCCATACAGCCATTTAAATTTTTTTGCTTTCCCATTCTGATTATTCAAGACAAGGACTGTACCCAGAAGAACAAAGCTGGTGGAAGGGCCAGAACACGTCCTGTGAGGAGCAGCTAAGGGCTTTGAGGTTGTCTTGTTGGGAGAAAAGGAGACTGAGGGGCAACCTTCAGTTACAGGGCCTCTGGGAATGGTGCTAAGCTGTGCCTAGGCTTAGACTGGATATCAAGAAGCATTTCTTACCAAGACGGTGGGCAGACACTGGAACAGGATCCTTAGAGAGGTGCTCAGTGCCCCAAGCCTGTCCCTGTTTAAAAGGCATGTGTAAAACACCCTTAACAACATTCTTCAACTTGGTTAGCCATGAGTTGGCCAGGCAGTCAGAATGGATAATTGCTGTAGGTCCTTTCCAACTGAAGTAGTCAATTCTATGCTCTGTGGATGCCTTCTGCTGTGGTTTTTCTGTAAGACAAAGAAGTCTGGAAAGGTTTGACAATGAGTTTTAAACGAGCTTTGTGAAGTCTCATAATTTAGACTCTGGTTACCCAGCACACAGAACATGTTTCATAATTAGCTCTAGAAATTTGCTTGTTCCAAACATCAACACTAAACAGATTATACAAAGCAAAGGGCTAAACTCTTAGTGAGAAACAGATTTTGTATGTCTATCACTAGCTTTTATTCAAAATGGCAGCAAAATTAAATGTAGTTGTTTTGCCACATCATAGGAACCATGGCATGAGGTGATCTATCCACTGAAAGCACAGCTCACAGTGCTGCAAACTTCATAGAAATTTCAGTGTTCCTCTTCAGTTGGTTCATGGATCATCCTTCTGGAAGAAAGAGCCATGATGCTGCAGCAGTGCTCTGATCTCAATCAATCAATACTTTTATCTTGACATAAAAACTAATAATTCATACAGTCTCCATTATTAACAGTTGCCATTCCTAACAGCTATATTGTAATAAAAAAGGCAACATGATAATGAATAAGGGATTGTAAAATTACATGAGCACATTAAGACAGGTAAGTCTCTTAGAATCAAAGATCTGATATGAAGAGCTGTTTAGCAACTATTGCAAATACAATAAAAACAGAGCTGCATGAAATAATGTGAATAACAGGAGTGTGTCTTTACTACCTGAGTAAAAAGAAGAGAGTACATTTGAATTTAAATGAATAGAGCGTGCAGAAGAACCTGAGTTAAATCATGAGAACTTTGGAATTAATCATTTTCATATAGCCAAGTAAGGGATGTTTTAAGATTGAATATCTGGTCTCCCTGGCCAGTCCAAATTTGAATACTATTTATCTTTTGTGAAACTGTGATCCTAGAGAAAGTACTTCTCAGCTAGGAAAAGAGCACATAATGAGAAATACGTGTTGGAATAATTGACTGAACATTTTTATACAGCACAGTTTGATTTTGGGGTAATTGCAGGACGAGGTGGGGCCTTTACTTAAATATCATCTTGTCTAAAAGTGATGAAGAAAATGGGCCCACAGAAAGATTCTGTCTCTTCTGACATGAATGATATTCTTCTGAGCTTGGAGTTCCAGCCAGTGCACTCCTTTTGATTGACATATCTAAGGAAAAATTTAAGCTTTTTTCTTCCTTTTTTTCCAGAGATAAACTGAACAAACTTGCAGCTGACAGGATCTCATATGAGATCCTAATGAGGCAAAGAGAATGAAACATTTCTTTTTATGCTGAAGTGCCAAAACCGTAATGGCATTGTATCCTGGTTTCCAAAAAAAAATATAAAGACAAAAAAAACTTACTTGTAACTCAATAGATATTTTGCATAATGTGGGGGACTGAATGCTGAATGTTGGGGAAACGAGTTAATCAAAACTTTTCCGTCTCATCTCTTTTTTTCGTTTTTTCCACATGAGGTTGGGAATCTTTCATTTGCGTTCCGTTTCTCTTACAGGAAGAAAATCTCTGTCCACAGTAAAATCTCACAGGGTGGGGAGAATGAAATGTTTCGCAATATGGAACTATTTCTAATTGTTATCCAAGTAACCTTTTTTCTTTCCAGATAAAGTATGTTATAGATATTCATTCAAGTGTTTTTCTAAACCCACCTGTCTCAGAAACTCTTTGTTCTAAATGCTTCATTTATACCACTGCATTTGAAAATGCGCATTAGCCTAAATTATTTGCTGTTCCAAACAGCACTACTGTATCAATCAAAGCCACATAAAAATAGCTAAATGTGACAAAAAACTAAGTAGTCTAAGTATGAAGTAGATTTTGTTAAAGCAGTGAATTTAAGAAAAAATAAAATTAAGAATTTAACTTACTTCAAAGCTTTAAAACATCCTTCACTGGAAGGATTTTTATGATTCAATTAAAAAACATAACAGAAATTATTGAATATTACTTTTCAAAATTTCCCATTATGCCTTGTTATAGTAAACTGACAATGCAAAGTTGACATGATTGTTCTTTATCCAACTAAGAATATTGCTGTATTTCTTTGAAAGGCTCCTCTTCCACTGATTTTCTGTTGAAAATTGGATCGCTCCTCGAATCTAGTGATCTGAAGGGATGAAACTCCATAAAGAAATATTACTGCATTCTTCTTGACTGTGTTAGAAGTAAACAAACTCACAAAACACAGTCACAGTAGGAAAGAAGAGAGCAAGAGTGTGATAGCTGGAAGAGATTATGTTTGAAGTGGATATTAGGAAGGAATATTCCTAATGGTGAGGATGGTGAGGCTCTGGCACAGGTTGCCCAGAGAAGCTTTGGCTTCCCCATCTCTGGAAGTGTCCAAGGCCAGGTTGGAGGGGGCTTGGAGCAGCTTGGGATAGTGAAAGGTGACCATGCCCATGGCAAGGGGTTTGGAACTAGATGAGCTCACTCTGTAACATGTTTGATTACAGTCTGCCTTACAGAGCTTATTTCATTCCAAATTACAATATGTAGTTAACAGATAAGATAAATTTGTAATGGGAGAATTCCATTTCAAATCTTGTTCTCATTATCTGGCACGCTTTTTAATTTATATGTATTTGCTGGAGAAGGACAAGGATACTCTAGAGCCATTTGTTTTTCTTAGTTAAACAGAAGTAAACAAAAACAAGTCTTAAGATACTTGGGTACAGTCAATGTCTGAATCCACAGAAAGTGTTTTTTTCTCATCATACTCTTAGAGTTATTAAATCATCAGTCCTTCATTGACTAGGTGTCAGAGAAGACATTCAGC
>VZRZ01003493.1:156506-232656 GCA_013398175.1 Climacteris rufus | reverse complement strand
GCCTTTTTTGGTTGGGGTTTAAAAAAAAATTTCTGCTTTTTTTTTTTTTTTTTTTTTTTTAAGCAAAACTCTGGAACATGTAATTCTTCTCTTCTTGGTACCTTCTGCTGGGCTCTGCATCCACCCTTTTTCCAGAGCACAGTGCAGGAGAGTGAAGGAAAGCTTGTTAAAGCTTGGCTGATGCACTTAAGCCCCCATAAACGTACCAATGGCAGACGTGTCGTGTGAGTTGGAAGACCTTGACTTTCGACTTACTCAAATCTCTGAGTGCTTACTGACAAGAGAAATTATTTTCTTGCTTGCTAAAGAAAACTGGTTCTTACGTTGGCAGGAGCACCCAAATTCTGACAAGCTTTGGACAGTTGTGTTACAATTACATGATAGAAGACAGCAGCTACATGGGCACATTTTAAAAAACTGAGTACTAGTTCCAAAATAAAGAGCTATCAATCTGTGTCCCATTTAATATCTTATGCATTCTGCCTGTTCAGAAACAGGTGATGTGTTGTTGTTAATCATCTATTTTTCATCTTCCAAGTCTATGTACAGTAAATTGCTGTTGCGTTTTACCAGTGGACTTTTAAAACCAGAAATCAATACTTGCAAATTCATACAAAGTTTTTAAAATAGCAAGCCTCAGAAAATATTACAGTGCATAAAATTGTTTCCCAAAATATTCAAAATTGGATCAGAAACCAAAGTAAAGAAGTGAAAGTCTTGGCAAGGAACACAAAAAAAAGGGAAATGTGTGGTTTTGATCAGTGTGTTCATTTTTTTTTTCCTGTGTATGGTCCAGGCTATGTACTTTTATTCTGTTCCAGCATTTGGAGAGGACAAAAAAGCAGAAATGATAGCAAGAAGTTTTTGGTCTTGCACTAAATTGAGTTTTCAGTTGTCTTGCTTCTGTAGAGATGTTTTATCCAGTAACCTAGTTCTGCATTAGGGATAACTTTGCTACTCAGTAAGAAACCATTAGATATATCTAGTAGGCATGCAGTTGGGTAAGGGTTGGGGTTTTGCTCTTTTTTATATGCTGTCAAGAAACATTCTTTAAAGGCCTATAGTGTCTTTCTTCATATTCTATCATTTTCACTGTGTCACTACTGGAAGCAGGGTGATTCTGTTTGCTGCTTGTGATTTGCCTCAGTTACTATTAAAATTTACATGTAAGTCAGTGATAATTGTGAGCATATATGGAATTAAAAACTTGCATTCAATCAGTAGAGAATGAATACATGCTTACTATATCACTCAGAAAAGCTGTGACATATGCTGCTGAAATATATTTCATTTAATTAAAAACCTTCAAGTTTTGTACGTGTCTGCTTGGATTTCTTCACTGATGTAGATCATAGAAATATAGCCGGTCTTGTGAGAATACTGTAGGAACAACAAAAACTACCTCTTTGCCTTGAAATGCACCCTTTACTTGTCATGACTTTCTAGTATCTCCTTTTAAGCTGTTTATATCCTCATGCCTTTTATCGTATTTAAGAAAAGGGGATTTTAGTGAAATATCTTAGAGCTTTAAAGCTGTTGAAAGGCAAGGACATAATTGACCAAATTAACACTATCACAGTCCTCACTGCTATAAAGCACTAGTCTATAAATCTTGGCAGGGATCATTTCCTGGATACACGGCCTGAACATACTAGGGAAGGCAATTCACTGTTTCACATGAGTTAGACTGAAAACTTGAGGCTGAATCTCCAAATTCGTGTCTGAGGAATCTACATGGCACTGCAGATATTTCAACCTGTTTTTTTTTTTACTTTCTTTTTTATTTGCTTGCCTACAGCATCTCATACTGACTATAATTGTTCTAGGACACTGCAAAACATCTCCAT
Source organism: Climacteris rufus (assembly GCA_013398175.1). Taxonomy (NCBI): domain Eukaryota; kingdom Metazoa; phylum Chordata; class Aves; order Passeriformes; family Climacteridae; genus Climacteris; species Climacteris rufus. The sequence continues at coordinate 230,809 of VZRZ01003493.1, read as the reverse complement.
TGACAGTCCAGGAATTGGGCTCCTTGGTTGTGCATAAGGATGCCTTTTAAGCAGAACTACCTCAAGAAGCTGCTAATGACCACTTTTCACATTCTTATTCCCCTTTATTTCTTCCTCCTTTCATATTGTCTAGTGTAATCTGTTAAAGGTGTGTAAATTACTTCTAAACACAGGATTGAAATATAATACCTTACATAATCACATGTTCAGTACATTACTTGCAAATTGTTCCAGACCCTCAAATAGTCTCACCTTAATTTTTAAACAAGCAACTTCAAAGGCACATACACATAGAGAACCCTCCTCCAGAACAGCTGTACTGTGAAAGATTGTTTTAATTTAATTTCTCTGTAAACAGCCTAAGGTGTAAATTTAATTTCTCTGTATACAGTTTAAGGTGTAAGATTACTTTTGCATTTTTTTTTATTTGGGATATGTCTGTCCAAAGTCTTTTTGACGCACTCTATGCATTTCTGTTCAAGGCTGTTGGCAGGGTATTGAACTGAAGAGCACTCTACATTAGAGTTCAAGTTTTTCTTCACTAGGACATAGGTCTTGTGTGTCACTCATAGGAGAAATATGGAAGCAGTCATGAAAAATTGGAAAGAAAACAGGAAGAAATATAGTCATTTGATTTACAGGTTGACACTTGTAGTTTTCATGAGGAAGCAAAGAAAACAGTGAATTTCCAAAGGTTTTAAGAGTTGGAGACAGTACTTTTTAAAAATTTCTATTCTCAGGTTGGACAATTGCCCAAATTTTTATAGAAACTGTAGAAAACATGTCCTTATAGTTCAGTAGTTATTGAACTAACTATTTCTACCAACTTTTGGGTTTTATTTCAAGACATGAAGCAATATTTTTGTTTTTTGAGAAAAGCTAGCCGCAGTTTAATACTTACAGAAGGAAGTTTCTTTTCTAGCATGTCTTTGAGTCCTTGTTAATTCATTGAAATATTTCTTAATTAGAAAAATAAAAATAGGGACCATTTACTCTCCTCAAACTTTGCCTGAGCTTTTCAGAACTACTTGAACTTAAGCAACTCGTTAGCAAAATCCTACATACTTCTACTTTTGGGGAATATGATTTTCCTGTATTTTCTGAATAACAGAACAAAGCATTGGGAGTGTATACACTGTTGTAAAATTCTGCAGTCTCCTCTTATCCATAACTTTGTTTCTTGGTCTATTTTTACCATAATGTCCATAGTTTTAGTGGACTTTCAAGCTTCCATTCTAGTATGACTAGGTAGATAATAAAATCATTAAAGTGGGACTATGAGAATGAACTACTAATAACTTTAAATTTTATGTCTGTTCCAACATCTTAGCTTTCATAATGTCTCAAAAGGCAGCAAAACTAGAAATCTTGCTTTCAGAGGTCATGTAGTCAATACTTAAAGTATACTTGAGTTGTGGGTTTTTTAATAGTAAGATCTTTAATGTTAAGAAAGAAACTTTCTCACTTTCACGTTGGTTGGTTTAGTCCACTGAGACTGAGTTGTGTTGCTGTTCTTGCTAGGCTTAGTGGTTTTAATTCAAAGAAAGTAATGAAGAGAAAAATGCAAAACACATCCTCTACAACATCCTCTTACTTCTCTGGTAAACAACCACAGTAATATGTTTATATTGTTTAGTAAATGTATTGAGCTGCCTAATCCAAAGCTCATGGAAACTCAATGCAGATTGATAGCAATGGGATGTAACTAGGCTTTGCTGACTTTTTTTTTTTAACCCTTGTGAGTTAAAGAAGATCACTTTTCCTGAGAAGCAGATAGTGAGGGAAAGAATGACAACATCAGAGCTGAAATAAGAGCCAAGGTTGCCTGGTGTTCACTGATCTTGGAGCCAGTAGTTGCTTTTGAAAGGTTATTCCAAAGCTCAGGTTCCCTTTTCAGAAGGTGAAAAGGTGGCACTAGCAGATAAGCAGTGTGGGATCTTGCTAACTCCATCCCCTTTGGTTTTTTAGCTTTAGCTTTTTTTAGTACCTGCCATCTAATTGGGGGTGGGGAAAGACATATTCAGTTAACATCTCCAACTATACAAGAGGATTCTTTTTAGCAGACTAAAAGCCAAAATTAATTCTAGAATATCTTCCTTGTTTTTTCGAGTTTCAGTAACACTGTCTTTAAGATACAAGAGACAAAACTGTGTTAAGAGTTCTGCTGACCTTCAGTGTTTAAAATAATGCTTGTACCTAGTGCAGATGACTACACATAGAGTTTTTTTAAAATTTGCATTAGTCTAGACAGACTTTGTAACATGCTGCTGACTGTCTTTACCCTCAAATATGGATTCAGAATGAAGATAAAATACCATGGATGAGATACTGTGAACCATTATGATAACTCATGCTAATTGAAGTTAGATTTCAGGATATATGAATTATGTCTGCTCATTAGATTAAGATAAAGAACTTTGAGGTCATCTAGTCCATTTCTGCTGGTACAATATACTTCCTTTCTTCCGAGGTTGTATTTAACTGCAAAGAGGCTTGTGCTGCTTTATTTGATGAACTGTTCCACAATCCAGAATGACTTCTCACAAAGTTTTTTTCCTTCTCTTGTTTAACAGAAATAGTTTTTCCTTAATTACATTACTTTACTTTTGGTTGTTTCTTTTAATTTTTACTTGGAAACCTGAATTTCCTGTAACTACTATGTTCTTAATTTCTTTGGCAAAAGAATCCTTTATTTTGAGATCAAAGTATTCTGATATACATTAGCACTTTAATTATAAGCTACAGAATGATAACTGAATGAATAGGGTGAAGGCTTTTTTAGACTAGCAGGGTTGACAATTAAAAAGGCTTTTTTATGACTTGAAGCGTAGCCTATTCTTTTTTTGTTAAATATGGCTATTATTGTAAATGGAGATTCATAATCACTAATAGCTACTGGGCTCTTTTAATGTAATATTCTGCACAAATAAAACCTTCAGCTTAGATGGTACTGGTGCCCCCCTTCATCCCTTCTTTTGCAAATGTCAGTTGTTACTCAAGCAGAGTAAGCAGAAAAGGCAATTAACTCTCCGTCTTCTGTCAAGTTTAACCTCTATCTCAGGGACATGGGGGTTTTGTGCAGAGAATTGCTGGAAGACTGGAGGTAAAATAAATATTAACAAATCAGCATAATATAGTTATCTAATCTAATATTGTGTCTAAAGTCTGTTATTCTCAGAATGGAAAATTTGAACATTTGGGAACAGACACAACAATGCCTCTGGGCTCTTTTGGGACAACTCTGTTGACTGTGACCCCTCAGCAGGACCCAACTAGCAGTGCTTAGAAAGTGCATGATTTAGTGTCATTTCAATTTTCCTGTTTCAAATATCTTGGGAGCACAGTATGGATAATGTGAAATGGAGTTTAAGTGGTGTTAAGAATCTTAGAGTTTGTTATTTGTTACCTATTCATTTTGGTTAATGAGCAAATTCTGTAATCTTTTTCTAAAAGTTTTCTGTAAGTGAAAACTATACATATTTTTTTCTTTTTATTTAAATCCAATATCAAATATGCATTCTGATCAGTTCCTCACTCCAAAAATGCCCCATATACTTATTATTGGATGAGTCTTGGAGAAATACGTTGTTCATTAGGATTCAGAAGCTGTTACAGCATTATCCTATACCCAAAAGATGAGAACAGTTTCTGGAGGGATTTTTAGTTTTTCTGAAAATACAAGTGAAAAACTTTAAAATGTGTTTTGTGTTTTTGATGCTCAATGTGGACATAGGGCAAAATCTTCTAGAAATTTCACTCTGATATCAAAATTCTTTTAAAGATTATTTTCATTGAGTTTAAAGCTACTCAGAGTACTTCAAACGCCCATACACATTGCCTTTCTACTGGCTGGGGGAGGGGGAATTCTCAAAGTCTAGAAAGTCTTAATGTATTTTTAAGTATGAAAATTAATTTTATCTATAATTGCATCTGTCTTCAATTTTAACATATGAGAGAGTTTTGAGATGAATTTTTCTCTGATCTGTGAATTGAAGTGCACCTACACACATGCATGCATATATCACTTTGGATGTAATCAGCACTCCCCCTAATTTATTTGTTCGCTGTGGGTCAGTGCTATATTCTGCAGCATTTTTTCAGTTTGGGGGACAATTTGTTTGGAATTTTACATAGTATGGGAAAATTATGCTGAGTACACACTGATTACAGTATGCTAAGTACATTTTAGGACTTCTTCTCTGATACATTTTCATTCTAGAGTATCTTCAAAATCCATTCTTTTCTCCCTGGCCTCATGACCAGACCATTTCTCTGTATTTTAATTCTCTCTTGTCCTGACATACTTGCCTTGCAAGTCTTTTTTCTTCTGCAATCCATCTACAGAGTTGTTGTCAAAATGATGTTCCTCAGCTGTCCTTTCAATCTTGCCATCTCCTCTTTCAGACATTGACCAGCCTCCTGTTGATGTTGTGCAGCAAATTCCAACTTTTTTTTCTTCTAATTAGTTCAGCTTTTTCAGACCACATCCCTTCCACTCTCCAGTCTCTACAGCAACTTCCCTTTAATCATACTCTTCCAGTAGTCATCAGATCTTCACTCTTGTCCTTACATTTGGAATACTTGGAGAAGACTTGTTCCTTGTGTATTTGCCCATATTGAGACCTCTTACAATGAACATATATGAGATTACTTACAAAAAAACTCATTTATTCCAGAAAGTTAATCTAAAACTGGAGACAAATAGGCATTTGGCTAAGCCAAAGCAAAAGGAATCAATAGCAAGACCAGAACGAAACAAAACTATGATGCTTACCAACAAGGTGAATTTGAGTTGTTCTTACAACAAAACTCGTCAGAGTCTCAAGTAAACTGTGCCTTGCATGGTTTTGTCTTTGGTTGGTTGGTGGGTTTTTTTGCTTGAATGACTTTAAAATGAAGGAGAGTAGGTTTAGGTTGGATCTTAGAAAGAAGTTCTTCGCTGTGAGGGTGGTGAGGCCCTGGCACAGGTTGCCCAGGGAAGCTGTGGCTGCCCCAACCCTGGAAGTGTCCAAGGCCAGGTTGGACAGGGCTTGGAGCAACCTGGTCTAGTGTAAGGTGTCCCTGCCCATGGCAGGGGGTGGAATGTGATGGGCTTTAAGGTCACTTCCAACCCAAAGCATTCCATGATTCTGTTATATGCCATTCCCGCACTCCTTTGAGTCTCTTGGGTAAGCTCGGGAGAGGTGACAAGCCCTCTAGATTAAATGTCTTTTGAATTGTTTTCTCAGATGTGTATTTTTTGTTGCTAAGACACTAATGTTGATTCTAATAATAAATATATTTCGATCAGGTAGTACTTGAAGCAACCATAATGCAGTACTGTAGGTAAACACTGATTTTTAGGAATTTTTTTTCTCAACAGTAGATGCTGTCATTTGCGCAAGTAGTACCATTTCCAGCGGTACTGTGAGATTATATTATTTTAAAATGTGCTTCTCTGTTAAATATTTGATGTTGCCATCAGATCATGCTGCCTTTGTCATTTTAATACAGAACCCATGTAAAGATATAGTGCAGTGGAATGAAATGTCCATCATAATTGGATGATTTTACTAACAGGTGTATGATTACAGACCCAGATGTGCTAATAAATCTCAGTTTTACCTTCAAATATTTTGATCTTTATTGCTAGGGTTCCCTATGAATTTCAAGGGCCATTCTGTGATCTGAGTTTTCTCTGGTTTATATAAATATTCTGTTATGAGAAAGGTTGTTTATTAGGTCTTTAATCAGTGTTTTTCAGGGACAGGTTAAAAAGATAAGGAAGTTTCTTTTTCAGGTAAAATGGTAGTCTCAGGATCATGCCAGCTAATTATAAAATACTTCAGTAGGTTTATCAAACTGACCTGGGATTTCGTAAGACTCAGAGAGTTTGTCAGAATTGGCATTTTCCCCAAGCCTGAGGGGAGGTTGCTCAGGCCCAAACACATTCATCTTTAATTAATATTTCCTTTTTAAAACAAAACAACCAACCTTACCCCACCTTTGTCTGTGAAGTTATACTGTTTAATTACAGATTTCCTTTTGAGGTTTAAATTTAAAATTATTACTGTAAGTCAATGGATTTCTAGTTACATTAGAGATTGAATGTTCTGATATGAAAAAAAAAATCACAGAAATTACACCTTTGAATTCTGATACTAGTAAGAAGCTTAAATAACTTTCTGGCTTGGTAAATACTATGTAAGCATATCCAAGAGCAGAATCTAACCCTAAATGAAGTAATTGCCTACCAAGGAAATTGAGCCTTTTTGTGAATGTTGCAGCGTATACTGCAACTGTCTGGGGGTAGCCCCAGTGAATTTTCTCCTGAGGTGGAATGTGCCTTTTAATGTTGATGGGTCTTTTCTATGAGCTCTATACCACAGAATGATGTATTTTCAGCTTCCCCTGCATCCTCAGCACTGTGGTTCACTGGTGTTCTCCCTCAGGGCCAGTCTGTCGTGTTTAATGAACTGTCAATGCTCCAATCCTGAGTGATTAGAGTGACCTAAGTGGAAGAATTTGTTGTACCTTTGCATCAAGAAGTGGCAAGAAAGAAAAGAGCAATGTTTCTTCGGTATAACCATTAAATATCTCAGCTTTTCTGAGTTTGAGAGGATAGGGAGACTTTAATATGTAAAGTCATGAATCTTTTCATAATACTTTTTTTTTTGAATGTGCTGAATTGACTGCCCAAGTTTGACAAGTTGCTCAAGGATCTGTATCCTCAGCCTATCATGGATGCTTATCTTCAGGGGTTTCAACTCCTAAATTCAATTTCTTTCATTCATTGTCCCTGGTTCTCCCTAAATCTTGTCTCTCTAAGGGCTGACTATTGCCTAGCATATGTTCTTCTTTCAGTATGGCCACTTAGAAGATGTAATTGCAAATAAAATTTGGGCTAAACAGTATGATTTGAGGTTCCTCTAATAGCATTTCCTCGTCCTCATCTCACAGTCTCCATAGTCAGGTATGACTCATTTTGAAGGTCAGGCAATGTGAGAATTAAGGATGGTGGTGTATTAATGCATCTCAATGTCCTGATACCATGATCATTAATGTTGAAAAAGTGTGTAAAGGAAATGGAGATAGATGAGGAAAAGTAGAAAAAAAATATATTGTCACAATAATGGAAGAAAAATAATAATGAACATCAAGGAGAATGACTGTTCAGTACTGAAGCAGATTATATGCATTATTTTAATTAAGACTGCTTAATAGTACATATGGTTTCCCTTGAATAATAATTGCATGCTGATGAACTATGATTAGAGACTTTTTTTTTTAGTTCAATTAAATCAAATCCATTTTTGTAAAAGGAGAGTGATTAAAAAGATGATATCAAGGTCTAAACTGAAAGCTGTGGAAGCTTTCTATTGGAGATTTCTTTATTATTGCACTCCTCTGATGACTATTGTCTAGTTTTTAACAATGCCACAAGTTTCAGACCAAGTCATGTAGATTCAGTGGAAGAACTGGTCTTAAAGATGAAATGGAAACTTAGGAAGTACTTGGATGTCCGATCCTGGGATGGTTTCCAGTTTGGGAGGACTCTTGGTTCATGTATGTATCTTGAAGTGTGTGAGGAGATACTCTGATTAATTAGGGCTGTAAGGCAACATACTGTTTTCTGGGCTGATCTGTTTCTGTGGAGTGCTTGTGAACCTGGGTGATTAAATGCAGACTTGCACTGCTGCTCATTTTCTCTGTAAGTCATTACTGTCTGCCTTGGAAGGCTCCGAGACTGGCAGGGCCCAGCCAACTGTCTGGCAACTGTTAACAGAATTATCAATTATCTTGTTGAGTCCTATCGTCTTGTGCTTTGATTATCCTGTGAGTAAGGAGGGCTGGTTTTGCTAACATCCTGATTGGCGCCCTAAACACACACAAAAGTCAGGGAAAGGGAATGATATTAATTAGCTGGGAGCAAACACAGGGAAGGCCTTCAGTAGCATGGAAGATCGTGGTGTCCAGGCTCTTAATCACAGTCTGGTGTGTTCTCATACCAGTCCACAGGAATCTACAGTGATACCTCTTTTCTGTTATTCTGAGAGAACTTTAATTTTCTTTACTTGAAACTTTCCTAGCTTAAACCAGAAAAAAAACTTTTTTTCTTTTTTTTTGCTAACATGTACACCGATAGCTAGCTACATGTTTTACCCTGCAAATGTCTGTGTTACACAGGCAAATTAAGAAAAGTAAGCTATGTAGTTGTGGTTTAAGGTAGTTAACGTGTGTCCAAGATGCAATTTCTGTACATGATCATTGTCGTTAGAGATCTTTCACTCTGATATAGGGAGATAAATTTTGCTTCATATTTCATTATATATTTCTCAGAACAGTAGCTAAATATTTTTCCTCGGGACTGCCTGTAGCCAGCTTCAGGCAGCTAACATTTCTTTTTTAAAAAGGATCTTGCACCACTTCCCTTTCCTCTTCCATACTTGAAGAGGGTCAGAGAATGAAAGCATTTAAGAGGTCATTTCCTGTGCAGTGATGGTATCTGGATTTATGGGGATGCTATATGCAGATCATTCTGCTTTAAAGCAAACTTTTCCTCACTCTCAAAGTCCGTAGCTGGTAACCGGAGCAACCTGGCTTTAAAGTTGGAGCTAAAAAAGAATTAACACTAGAGCAAAAATTTTTAATTCTCTATGAGAATTCCAGCATGAGGGTTTGTAATGACGTAAAGATTTGTGTTGTCATGGTGTGGCCTCCTCACCCACAGCTCAAGAAGTGCAGAAGACCATTCTGTTACATCCTTTTGCATGCTCATAACCACACACTCTAGGGAAAAGTCTGACTAACTCTTTATTTTTTTAACAGGAGGTTTTAATCTACTGGCCCTTCTGGAAGTTAATTTGACACTTTCTTTGTACATAGATACCACTAGAATTTGACATCCATAAATATGAAATACACTATTATAAAATCATCTTGAGATTATTGCTCCTTACAGTTATGTGCTCCACAGTTGTCTTCATGGCTTGCTGTGTAAGGATTAACCCTGGGTATTCTGTGCAGACAGAAAGTGCCTCTGCCTCAGTTACAAACACACTGGGTTGAGCATAGGTTCATGTACACAGTGCCAAGCCTAACTCAACAAAGCCATTATCTTGGAAGTGAGTTAATCATCCCTCTTCTCTGCCCCTGTGGTAACAAGAGCATGAGAACTGCCAAAAATGGGCCAGGCTCTGACTGTGTGAGGAGCAGCATGATGTGGATAGAAGGTAGGAATGGAAAGAAACTCTGTATAACCCCAAGGAGTTGTACAGAGGCATGGGGGTATACTCAGGGCATGGGGTATCTTTGTTCACTATAAATTAATGAAATTTAATATAGATATTTTTAATAGAATCATATAAAACCTGATTTGGAAGGGACCTACAAGGATCATCTAAATCCAGCTCCTGGCCCTTGACAGCCCCAAGAATCATACCAAGATATAACATGTATTAGAAAATCCACATAAATACATTTAGATACACAAAAAATATACATCTCCATATACTTATAAATACGATCTGGAAAGTACTAAGTTCTACATGCAGACAGAAAAACAAAGCAGAGACAACTATGAGTTTCTGTTTTGTTCAAGAAATTGAAATCAGCGGGGTGAATGATCACTCCCAGCTGTGAACGAAATCTATACAAAATGTACTTTCACTGCACTAAGTACTGTATATTACTAAATTGGCCAACAAATTACATTTTAGGAAAATGAATCACTTAAGAGAACAGTTTTGACCTTAATTTCTCAGTGCCTCAGAACCTCATTGTGAGTCATGTATAAAACGTAGTGTGTGACTATGTAAATAGAGATCCATAGTCCAGAGTCAACCCAAGCTACCATAATTCTGTATTATTTTATTTTGTAATTTTGGGGGTGCCTAATGCTGTGTGCCACCCTAATACAAATAGTTAAGCGCTGTTTGCTGTGCATAGGATACCTGAAGGGAGGGAGAATCCATGTTTTATTCATGATCACTTTTATTTCCTAATCATTATTTTCTGTGCTAAGTGTAAATAAAACAATATTAAATTATAGAGGGAGGTGTTGAAATAAAGTATTTAGTATTTGTAAGACCTCACACTTTCCTTGGTCAGAAATAGGTATTTCTTATGGATTACTGTGCTCTGGTTCACCTACTGTAGCATAGACTCACCATCCTCCTTTCTCAGAGAGCCCTCTACTGTCCTAAAATACTGTGTGTGCCACTGAGTGTCTGATACCCCAAAATACCATTTGATCTGTAGTGTGAATACAAGCCCTGGTGTCAAGGTAGATTTCAGTAAGGACCCTCTCCACCCCGCCCCTCCCTCCCCATATGGTACTACTGAATGTTTGAGAAATTCTGAATTTGTGAAGTTTGACAGCTTTAATGCAAAGGAAACATGTTTATGGCCAGATTTGTATTTCTTTGTCTATCACGGGAATGTGGTTATCAGAAAGATAGAGGTTCAAACAACTGGTTGTTTTCTGGTGTTCCTCCCTCTGAGTTTTCTTGTGTTGAATCAGTTAACTGTTTTGGAGGGTGATGAATATAAGAAAAACTTGTGTAGTCAGATTCTGCAGGAAATTTTTCCACAGTAAATTGAGATCCCACTATTAAAAATGCTCATTAATTTATCATGAGTCTCACGACTGCTGCCATTCATCTGGTAACACTAGGTGCTGAAATTGTTATTGCCAGGGAAGCACAGATTTCATTTAAATAGACTCAATTTCTCATGATTAATTAAAAAAGTCTGATAACATTAAGGAAGTTGGGTGCATGGGGGAACCAGAAGAAAGCAAATTCATGAAATTTGCCTGTATTAATAAAAATATTTCTTTAGTTTTGCAGGGTGGAGGATTTGGGGAAGGCTGATTATTTTAACATTTGAAATTGCTAATACTGTGGTTCTGAGAGGGGATATTAATATATGCAGATATATTCATTCCTTACTTATGTGGGTGGGGAAGCTGAAGCCGTGCTCATAGTTAGAATAATGCCACAAGATCTCAGCAGGTCACTCTGCTCGTCCGTGTGTGTGGAAAGAGAGACCCTTGATGCGAGAGATGAACACCTGAGGTTCGACAGTGCAACAACCAGTCAAGAAACTTAAACCTTTCCATTCACCTCTACAAGGGAACAGGGGAAAAAAGTGTTATTTTCAACACACTGTTATTGATCCCCCTAAACAGCACAGACTCTTGCTGTGCTCTTTCCTCATCTGTGGACCCCAGGGGTAATGTGTGAAGGGAGAGGTGCCGGGTGTGAGGGCAAACATGACTTGAATAAGATAGTGCTGATATCAGAGGAAGTTGAGGCTTGGAGCTGAAATGGGCTGCTTAGTCCCAAGGATTGTTTGGGCCTGTGAGGCAGCCTAATGGACAGAGGGCTGTTGAGTCTGTAGCTGGCAGTCTACACAGGTGTCCTACACTACCTTGTTATATTTTTTTTTTTCCTCACATGGTTTTTCTTGGTTTTGGTGGGTTGGCTGCCATGCATGTGCTGGTTTTCTCTGGAAGTGTACATGTGTCAGTAAAGTGTTGTTAACATGCACAGAATAAGATTATATTATAAAACCCTGAAAATTATAGAGTGCAGGAAGGAAAAAAAAGTATGTTGCAGGGGTGTAGGGCTTGAAATACAAAGGAGTTGAGCTGCACAATCAGGTTTCAATTAGCTGAATCTAATTCTTTCCAGCAGGTAAAACTGGAGTACAGCACTACTGAAGAATGTTTACAGAAGGATAAACTGGCAGTTTACCTGATTTTTAAAGTTATGCTTCTTGTAACTTCGCATATGAAGAGATCTGAGATGTCTGTTTAGATTTTAACACTCTTAATGTAACTAAAAATGTCCTAAAGGCTCAGCACTTACACCCACTGAGGTTTGCATAGCACAGGCTGGATATGGCACAGTTTCAAATTTCACTAAACAAAAACCACCCAAAAAATCCGAGACTGGCATGTACACTTCTGTGTTAAACAAACTGCCTGCACACTGCATGCTGATGTTTATTCTAGCAGATTGATCTCTCTCACGCGTAATATTTTCATATCTTCATATCCACTAAATATGTTTTCATTTATTCATCTTACAAGTTTCTCCTCCTATGAGAGAATGGAGGATGGGTTGCCATGCCTGCCTTGTCAGTAAAACCAGACATTTCAGACATGTCCCTGCAAGGCAGGCTCAGTAACAGAATGGCCCCAAAGCAAAACTGAGTCTGTGTAAGAGAGGCTTTGTGGAGCCTTTCACATTTATCTAGCCTGGATTTAAAGTATTCATCTTAAAAAAAAAAATGCATATGCTGGTAGATGTGCTTTATGTTGTTAGTAGGCAGCTTGGATATTTGAGGAAGCAAGTTACCTTGAAAACTGAGTTTAACTCATTGAGAAAGCAGGTGTGATATACCAAAACATAAAAAAAATCTGTGATGCATCCCCCCCCAATTCCACTTTATTTAGTTTCCTTATTTGCATTGTAAACAGCTAAAAAGATATTATTAATATTTATAGTTTATGTAGAGAAACATTTGTGTTTAATCCAGGTATTGTATTTTTGTCACAGTCCTTTGAAGGTACAGCAGTTATTTCCTTCCTACAAAGATGTTTATGGTGTAAGGTAAAAGACCTTGGAAAAATGTTACTTTGGTATAAATCTATTTTAAATATTCAGATTTATTTTGCAGTATGCATAGAATCATAGGTTTAGTTTGGAAAGGACCTTCAAGATCCAGTTTCACCCCTCCTGCCATGGGCAGGGACACCTTACACTATCCCAGGTTGCTCCAAGCCCTGTCCAAGTGTCCAAGGGGAGACTTCCAGGGATGGGGCAGCCACAGCTTCTCTGGGCAACCTGTGCCAGGGCCTCCCCACCCTCATAGAGAAGAATTACAGTATAACTCTACAAGGATTGTTATGTTTTATATTAATATTTATCTTTAAAGTAATTGGAAGTTCACCAAATATCTTTTCATTTACTGAAGAATACTTTTCCCACAGCCAAATGTGGTGGAAGTTGTATTCATTATTTTTTCTTTTTAAAACAAGAAAATCATTATGTAATGAATTTGCATTTGAACTCTAGGATCTTTTCTTAGGCTTGATAATTGTGTAAATGTTGCATCAATTATTGTGTGTATTGTATGTGTATTATGTATAAATGCTATTTAAGAATTGTCATTAGTATTTTAACCACTTCACTATGGGAATAGAATCAATGATGCTGCTTTAGCATTTCACTCTATGAGAAAATTGTTGTCTTTATTCTTTGCTAAATTATCCTTGCATTTAATAATTCAGTTGTCAGTCTGATCCATTTTTCACCTGGGAAAAAGGGGTAGAAGCTTGTCTTTATTTTCCATGTATATTCAGTGTTGCACTTGGGGGAATAGTATATCCAAAAATAAGGCTATAAATAAGAAATCAGTAGCCTTTTCTGTCTTGCTGCTTTATGTGGGTTTGATATATGCTTCTGCAGCATTATTACTTACTCTGTTCAAATCAATGCTCTGAGCTTTCCTTTACGTGATTGATTCTTCCAGATTAGCCTAAGAAGTATGTGATTTAATAAACATCACTGTTACCTGTTTGCTAACTCACAGATGTCTGCAGTGGTACAGAGAGAGACTCTGTAAAATTTAAAAAAATTTTCAGTCAGTCATAAGATTTTGATGATATAACTTTATTTAAGATTTGGTCTTCTGTAGTCAAAAGCGAACTAAAATTGCTTGGGAGAAATAGAAATAAGGCAAGAACTTACAAAAATGAAGCCAGATTCTGCAGGAGATAATGGTGAAAAGAAAAGATGCTTACCAGGGGATTGTCCTCTTTCAATGCCACTTTACTGCTTCAGAAAAGAAGCATTTTTTCCTTGCTTCTGTGTTCTCAAACACTGTGGTAAGAGATTGTAAAGTATCATCCACAATGTATAACTGTTGATGTCCCTTCCTAAAATAACCTATGAATATGTATTTGCATTACCATTTAGTGAGAGTTTTTGCAGAAATGGAGTGTCAAGGAAGAATGTGTTTTATGTGATACAGTACTATTTGGGGTTCCACGGGTTCAGGGTCCATGTAAAATACTTACTTTTTATTAGGATGTCATTTCATTGACACAGTTTCTTATCTGCAGCAAGTCACAGGGTGTTAAGTTCTGGGCAGTATATGTTGAAAGAGTTCCATGCAGGACATAGAAGGATTTTGTGTGGCATTTGGACATTTAGAACCAGAGTTTTGCTTATGGGTGGATTACATGGACCTGGTTTGGGTACGGTTTTGTACAGGCTTTAGTTTGCCCTAGCAGTTTCAATTTTTGTATTTCCATAATACCTTTCTGATATCTCTAAGACCAATGTTTTCTAATGCTTTCCAACCCAGACACTTTTCATGTATAACTACTGATAGAAAACATAACGGACTTGGAGCACTGATGGCCCATGCAGCTGGAAAGTTTGGGAAAGCTTTTTGAGAAGTTACTGTGTAATACTTTAACACAGATGTCCAAACATAGTATTTTTCATCTTTAGGTTCACACTTAGTTCTTTGTTTTTCCTGATAATGGCCTGACACAACATTAATCCTCCCTATTATTTTCTCTCTGTATATATGATAGCGCTTTTTTTCTTCATGCCTTCTGTGATGTTGTTTTCTCTAGAGGTAAATCTCAATAGCTTCACAGCCCATCTGTGCTCAGATGTAGGCTGTAGTCTGTTATACAGCATGTTCCCTCAGTCTCTGGGCTTAAACCAGTCTGTGGCCTGGTCATATCTTCACTGCTTTCTGAGAAATGCTGTGGGGTTCTATTAATCTTTCTCCAGGAAACTTGTGTTTCTGATATTGCCCTGCTTTCATCCACTTTCCTGGGAGATGGTTTTCCTTTTCAATTGCTGTACTGTTGTTTTTAATATTAGTAAGCCTTGTTGTCTTTTCCTGCTGCTTTCTATTTTAGTATTAAAATGCTACTTTTGGCACAGAAACGATCATATTGCTTTTGAAGGATAGATATTAGTCTTGATCCCCCAACACCTTGGGAAGTACTGTACAATATGATTCTATTCAGTCCACAATTTTATCAACACGGTCACCATCACCTGCAGCCATCATTCCATTTTAGAGCACGGCCTTACAGGTATTTTTTCCCTTTTTGCAATATCAAGGTATGAAGAAGATGAATGAAAGTTCCTTGCATGTTTTTGTCAGCGTGTTTCTATAGCTCCCATGAACAGTGATGGACTTGGCAGCCTGGAGACTGAAATCCTCTGTTTAATCACAGGCTAGGTATAGTTCAGCACAAAGATGTATTTCTATACACAGCCCCTGTGGCATGTCTAAGCCTCGAGCTGGAGAACTGACCTTCTGTGAGCAGAAAAAAGCTCTCAGGCCACTCAGTCCCTGCCTTATCTGTGAACTGTTCAAAAAGGAGTGTTCATGTCATTGAGTTTTTGTGATAGGTGCTGATGTCTAGTCTGGAGTGGACTGAGAGTTCTCTCTTGGGAATTTCCTTCTCTGAGTTACTGAGAGAATGCAGTGTTCTGTCCAGCCTGGAAGTCGTACATCTGTGTGCATCGAGTTGTCACAAAACACTTCAAAAGGCAGTGGGTTTTCAGGTCAGCTTGCATTTAGCCCTAGGCTTGATCTTCTGATCATTAATGTCTGTGATTCTTTAGTTTAGTTCTGAAAATTCTCAAAATCTGATAGCTAAAACCAGAGAAGTAAAACTGTAAACCTCATTCCTATGTTTAGAGTATTGAGATATTTCAAAACAAAGCTAAACTAAGGTACTTTAGAGACTCCTGCACCATCCTGGGCCCACAGAAAACACACTTTCTGTGATCCTGTGAACCACAGTTCATGTAGTCATAAACTGTAATCTCTGAACATTTTGTAATGTTGTAGGAAGGTCCTGGTCATATTCCTTTTCACAAATATGTGTTTATGGGGTTTTAATCATGTTTCCCTGAAAATCCAATGTAGTGAAAACATATGCTATTCCAAAAGAAGTGCTAGCTATTAAATCTGCTGGAAATCATTTGACTGTGTTTTGGGTTTTTTTGTATTTTTCAGCTAACAGGACAAGTGACTTTGCAAATTGCCAATGATCCAGTTTTGCCGTTTAATGCCCTCGACATCGCGTTAGAAGTTCAGAACAGTCTGAAAGGTAATTTTCATTAGAGGGATATTGTTATCCATTAATACGGGGAAAAAAAGGATCATCTAATCCCTGATACGTATTTTCAATTTTCAATTGAATAATAGCCAGTGATTTTACTAGTTAAATAGGGCCATTATATAATGCTAAATAAAATGCAGGTTTTGTCATGAAATAAAGCCATAAAGTTTTTATATTTCTTTTGATGTTACTTTATCAGTTAAGCAATAATTAGTATTAAAAATCTCATAATTACAGTTAACAGTAAAAAACTCTGTGACTGAACTTGATTGTGAAAATTAAGGAACCCTACAGCAAAGGAATTTGAAGCCCTCTCTTACATGTACTGAACAAAGCCTTGAAAGGAATTAAAATCATCTTCCTTGTTTGGTTATTCCGCTAACTCAGCTTGTTGCTTGCTGACTTCTCTCCTTTTTCAGGTGTGACAAAGCACAATAATTTACCAATAGGTGTTGTGTGAATTGACTAAGCACTGATGCCCTGGAAGCTCCAGGTTTGAAACTGGCATGTTTGGGACAATGGGTAGGGGTTAGGGAGATGGACAAGAAAGTTCCTGTCAGAAACTAAAAGTAAACAGAAGTGATTGGTAACTTGGAACTGATATGGAGATAATTCTTGTAGACTCTGGGACTGGCACTGTTTGTTAGGTTTAGGATGGATGCCTTGATACCAGACTGCTGCATCAGGATTGGGGTGCCTTTACAAATATTCCTGTGCTGCATTCTTGTAAAAGAACAGGCATTCTGCAGTCTTTTTGTCCTGTGTTGACAACAGGACCCAGTTAAGCCAATAGCCCTTGGCTACAGCTTTTTAAGACAACCTAGTAACAGGGTGCAATTGTGTGTTCCCTTTGCTTCTGGGGAATGCTCTTTGTTTTGTTTTATTTTGTTTTGACTTTTTCCCCTCTCTACAGTTAGTAGACAAATGTTAATATTTCAGTGAAGTGAATCCATGTTATGTTACTGACATGTTCCCTGCTACTGTCTAGATTACAAAAAAAAAATAAACCTTCTTCAATTATGAAAAGAATAAGCCTTAGCTCCAGCCCTGAGGTCTAAAGAGGGAGCAAAAGTCTAGGTTCTAACACTATCTAGTCTTACTCATGTATTTAAACTTTCTCCTTCAGTATTTATTTGCTTTCTTGCTCCCATTCAGTCCTTTTCCCTCCCAGTTTCCTCATATCCTGGTATATTCAAATGTATCCAACTCTCTTTCCTTTCTTTGAGTGCCTAGTTGAGAGTGTGCAGGTTGTGGAGAGCACCTAAGAAGTTTAGTCCTTGAACAGTAAATCTTTTGACCTGCCATACTCTAACATAATTCCTTGAACGTGTACAAAGTGAGTTATTTCACAAGCTGATATACTGGTCAGAACTAAATGAACTTAAATTGTGAAAGTACACCCCTGACAAGAACTCACATGAAATTTGAAAGACTGCTCCAAAGCATTGCCCTATTTGGACCTCACAGTGGAAAAATGGGAGATAGGTAAAACCATGTTGTTATTTCCTGATCTCCAGTTATGACTCTGATAGAGATTACCTGTAGTGTCCTAAGGGCTTTCAATAATATTTTTATTTATATGTTTATGGAACTCTCAAGTTGATCTGTTAAGTAAAGAAGTTCTGTACAATCACACCCAAACTTAACATGTCCTTTAGCAGATTGTGAGATCGTATCTCAAAGACAGAGACTTTTTGCAATCTTGAGGTGCTGCCCCTACATTTCATTCACTCCATACACTTTAGAGCAGCGCTTTGCTGTAATACATACTCGTAGAGGTATGATACCTTTTCTTTAATCTTTGCCATCCATCATTGTAAAGACATGGGTGTCAGTAGGCAAGTATTGGTCTGGAATCAGTAAGCATCTAAAAAGACAAGTAATTTTAGCTCTGTTGTTCCACGTAAACATTGGTTTAATTCAGCCTAAACACAGCAGGGAATGATCATCAAATGAAAAGTGTGGCTCAGCTGATATTCCTTCAAGTGAACATGAGATGTCTGCTATTGTTCTTCCTTTTTCTGTATTTTGAGTAATGGGAAACATTGATTTAAACTGACTTTTTTCCTCTAACTTCAGTTAGATCATTTTTCTCCACCACTTCAGGGGAGAGAAAATTACTTCCTAGGCTGTAGGGCCAGAAAGATAAATTTCCTCCCAGCTGTTCACTTTGGAGTTTTGTTTAATGATTTTTCTCATGGCTTTCATGTCTTGTCTGTCTCTGACTTGTGTCAAATAACAGCTTATTTTCATTTTGGAAAACATTAAGACAATGTCTTTTGTCAGTTGTTTAAACGAGAAGCTGTACATTTTAACATTATTCATGGGGTTATTCATTCTTTAGAAGATTTTGTGTTGTCCAAACTTTTCAATTCAAAGTTGGAATGTCTTAGTAATCTGTGTTCCTTCTCCAACTCAATGCAAACTGTAAATGTAGAAAAGGTGAAGGTAAATCTGCATGACATGCTAGAAGATTGTTGAAAAGGCTAAATTTTGTTCCTCTGGGACCTAGGTCAGTCAGTTCCTTAAAAACACATTTTATTGCCCATTGTACTTTCTCACATGCTTGAAGTCTTGTGTAAATACTTGATCCACTGTTTTGCAGTCTCCTGGATACAAAAGGCTGTGTATACCTTCATATTTGTTAATGCTGCATTTATTTATGTTTTAAAAGGATTTAATTCTGTAATGTGGTGGGTGTCTATAGTATTAGGTATGCTAAATTCCATGGGATATTACTTGGCACTTTACAAACCATTTCATACAGGATAGTCTGGATGGCACGTTATATCATCCACAGCATGGTCATATGGCTTGTGGCCTGTTCCTCAGAAAGATGGGGAAAAGGCTGTTAAATGACATGTGTTCTCTCCACTTGCACGCACCAGAGCTCTTGGAAACAAGCCACTGCTTTTGGGTTTATCTAAAAGGAAGGGTTGTGGCTGGAGAGATTTCTTTGTGCATCTGCTGATGGTCTGATGTTCAACAGGAAACCTTGTGGTCATAAATGGTAGGAGATGGGGGTTCCAAGACTGAAATCCAGGTCCCCAGGGTTAGTCAGGCTGTTGCCTGTCTGATCACAGATGTGATGTTTTAGACAAATTCATAAATAGGTGACAGCTTAAAATATTCACATTAGCAACATCTTGCAGTTGTGTGGTATTTGTGCCTTCCATACATTTAAAATAATGACCCATTGCAACTTGAATCAAATACATGAGTATCTTGCTAGGCCTTGTATCCTATGAAAACCCAGTTTATCTTTTGAGGTAAGGCACAGACAGGATGCCAGGTCTGGTGTGTGAATGATACAAATGGTGTTTTAAGCACTCCTGTAGAAGTATTTTGTATATATATGCAAGTTGAAATGTACAGTCATTTCTATACAAGTATTTTGTAGGTATATAAGCATTTTTATTCAAAACATAATTATATTTTCTGCTGAATGCTTTTAGCACTGTGCTCCTGGATTTGAGCCTCTTTAAAAATCTAGTGTATGTTACAGCAATTTCAGGAGTTGATGGTGGAAATGCTCAGACATCTCATTAGGATTAAAAGCATTTCTCTATTTTGTACCTGACCCTCAGCAATAACAAGTTGAGATACACAAGTTTCAAAAATAAAGGCAGGCAGGTTGATGGTGTCCCTCACTTATGTGCTGTTGACTGTAGAAATTGATGTCACTGGACTCATGTAAACCTTTCAAACATTGGTGTCTCTGCCCCAGCCCTGAATTGTGGCTGTGCAGTGCCAGGCAGGCGAGGTGAGGTTGTGGCTGTCATCACAGGCTGCTGGAGCTGGGGAGCAAATTGTAGCCATCTCTGATAGGCACTGGCTGAGAGGGAGAGGTTTATGAAGACAAATTAGGGGTGGATGAGATTTTCTGGTTTTCCAGAAGTGCTAGAGCTGTGATTTAAAGCTCTTTGGCTGATGCAGTGTCAGCTGCGTGTGGCTTCCTATCAGTTAGGGCCTTTCTTCTCCCCAGAATGGATGTTTTACAGATGTTACAGCAGCTGAAGTACTTGGAGTGATAATAGTAGGCAGCACTAACAGAAGTTTAAAAATAATCTGGTTTATGATAAGCCACTTCCAGGAAAGTCTGTGTGACTTTCCCCAGCCCTGTCTCTACCCATACATTTCAAAACATCAGGCTAAACTCTGCGTCCTTAGAAAAATCAATACAGAAACATATTTCTCATTTACTTGATGGCTGCATGCTCATTGCCTACAGCTATCTGCTACTCTTCAGCTTGGCATCATTTTACCTGCTTGACTGTATTTCCCTGATCATTTTGGGTGCTTTTCAGAGTTATTTTCTCCACCTGTCTGTAATGTTCAGAAAGTTTCCCTCTTTACTGTTCCAACCCATTATTCTTGACTGCAACAGAGCTGAAAAATGCAAGCCAGTTATCTGTATATGTGACAGAAATACCTCCTTTGCCGTGAGACACTGGCATCTTGTCTTCAGTATCCATTCAAGTTTAGTACATATTAGTACTTTCCTTCAGTCTTTAAAAAAATCATGGAAAAATACACGTACAAAGCATTTAGTACTGAAGGGAAAGGATGAGCATCTATTCTGTATCAGTAAGCCATAAGTCATTGATAATTTCATAGAATCATGAATAGTTTGGTCTGGAAGGGACCTTTGAAAGGTCATCTAATCCAACATCCTTCAATGAGCAGGGACATCTTCCAGTAGGTCAAAATGCTCAGAGCACCATCCAACCTAGCCTTGAATGTTTCCAGGATGGGCCGTCTACCACCACTCCTTGCCAGTGTTCTACCATCCTCATTGTAAAAAAGTTCTTCCTTACGCTTAGTCTAAATCTAGTTTTTTATTTCGAAACCATTACCCCTTGTCCTATTTAATAGCCCTTACTGAAAAGGTTTGTACTCATCTTTCCTATAAAGCCTCTTTGAAAGAGCACAATAAGGTTTCCTGGGAGCCTGCCCTTCTCCAGGCTCCAGTATTGGCAAGCACATGGGAATATATCACACCATGCCTCTTTAACATAACCTCTTTGAAAAAAGACTTGTAGCAAGTCCAGATTAGTATGCCTGGGCAATAGCAGTCATAGTAGCAAAATTGAAGCTGATGGCAACATATTCTTTGCACCAAGGATGTCTGTGGATTTGTGTTTCTGCCCCTTTAGGGTGCTTCCTACAAAGCTTTCCCATTCAGATTTTCTACTGCCAGGTCTGATCATCCTATTTTGCAGAGCATGAAAAATTTTCCTGGTGAATACAGCAGCACACCATAGCTGATCCTGAATTTGCAAGCTAATCAAAACCTGCAGCAATTTGACTTCTCTCTTCCATACAAACACATGTTCACATGTATGGTGAGCAAGCATGATGCCTTAAAGCGATGATTTGTCTGTGCTCTCTCTCCTGTAGGTACTTGTAGACAAGTACATTCATAACAGAGGGCACAAACACAATTTAAAAATGTTTAATGTCTAGCTGTGCTTTTCATAAGACCAATCAGTTAGACAGGGAAAGACTATTGTATTCACTGTCTGTAAAAACAAATATCTATTTGGTGTAACTTGTTTCTGAGTAGAATCCAGTTACATTTAGCAAGTGCAATGAAATTCAACAGTGTAATTCTCTGATCAAGAGTGCACATGCTCTTGAGTCACTTTCTTGTATTTGCAATTTGATTTTTATAGCAACTAAACAACTAGCTTAGATGATTCATCATGATTCATATTGGAGACAAAAGGACAAAGAATACAAAATATAATAACATGGTGTTGTTTTCTCTTAAGCAAAGTAACACTTGTGCTTGATTTTCTCTGTAGAAGCATCACAAAATACTTAAGACATCATTAGTTAATGCAGGGTTTTCTTGAAGAATCCTTTACCTTTCCATTCCCAGTTTGTCAGCTTGAGAAAAGGATAAATCTCAGTTTCCCTTGATGGTGAAGTTCAATGTGTTGTGATGCCTGTTCTGTCCTTACTTGGCTGAGGTAACAATGGCCGTAGACACTTGCAGGGTTTGTACTGAAGTATTAAAAAAGGGCCTGGCTGTGTGCTATCTGACAAGTGCTAGTTTAGAGTATGCTTTTTACTCATGACTGTAAAACAAAGAAAGAATTGGTTTAGGGGCTGTGGAGAACAAGTGAGAGCATTTACAGGATTTTTGTTTAAAAAGATGGTCTGGTTGGCTTCATCTCCAAATATAAAAAGATGGATTTACCCTTTATCTCACCTTTCCTATTGAAAAGGCAAAGCTGACATTTGCAATTGTTTATATAATATTTAGAATAAAAGTTTTAAAATTTTATATTACTTGGAATACTAAGTGCTTTCCTAAAACCAAAGGATTCTTTTTAACAGGATGAATTTAAACATTTCCATATGGACACAAGTTCCAGGATAAGGTGCCTGCATTATATACACAGGAATGGAAAGTTCTTCAGCTGCATGGGATGTTTGCTGGAGATTTGAAAATTAAGGATAATGATATTTGGCAAAATACACCAAATGTACTAAGTTTATATGCTTGGAGAATATTTTTCTGAGGCATCAACCTAACTTGATCAGAATTTAAATTACTCCAGACATGGAAAAATACCAGTGCTATGCATCAAGCTACTACCACATCTGTTATTCATTCTAGTTAGTGAAAAGTGGCTTGGTCAAGTGCCATTAGCAAAGGAACCCTGTCCCAAACCATGGCAGATAGAAACCATCTTCTCTCACTCCTGTTCCCACAGGGAGCTTCTTTTCATTGTTGAATTCATCTTGGTATCTCAGGAAATCTGACAGTTTCTCTCACACTAGCATCTTGTCTCTTCATGTACTCTGGATCCTTTCATGTTTTCCAAGTTTGGAATGTGCTAGTTAGATGAATGACAGGAGTATATGGGGATCTATGAACTCCTTTTCCTTTGCTGGAATGTATCTCATAGCAAATCTCTTTTTCCATACAAGGGGGAGAATATGTTATATCCAGGCATTTCCTTAAATTTCTTAGTTAATACCTGTTTTCTTTTCCATTCCTATTATGTGCTCACCTTTCAGACTCCATCCATAAATAATTTGAGAAAAGGCTTGATGTTTGTCTTGATTTTACTAGAATAGACTTAATTTTTTTCCTAGTGGCTGGTACAGTGCCATGTTTTGGATTTAGTATGAGATTAATAATGATAGCTCACTGATGCAGTTGTTACTTAGTAGTGCTTACCCTGAGGACTTTCCAGTTTCTCATGCTCTGCCAGCAAGGACACCTACAGGAAGCTGGGAGGGAGCATGGCCAGGACAGCAGACCCAAACTGGCCAAAGGGATGTTCCATACCATAAAACATCATGCTCCATGCATAAACTGGGGGGAATTGGCCAGCAAGGCTGGTTTCTGCTGGGGGCCGTGCTAAACATGGTCAGCAGGTGATGAGCAATTGTATTGTGCATCACTTGTGGGTCTTGGGTTTTATGTCTCTCTTTTGGTTTTCTCCTTTATTGATGCTATATTATTGCTATTATTACTGTTGTTGTTATTATCATGTTCATCCTAATTATTATGTATCAATTATTAAACTATTCCTATCAGAACCCCTGGGTTTTAACTTTTTTGGAGGGATTCTTCTCCCGATCCCCTCAGGGAAGCCAGAGGGTGTGATTGAGCAGCTGCATGGTACTTAGTTGCTAGCTGAGGTTAAACCATGTCAGTGTTCTGCAACTACTATTCGTGATTTTTTTCATGTATGTATTAGACAGGGAAGTTTAACATTCGTTTGCGTCTTGAACTACTTTCTTGCCTTAATTATCTCAGTCACCAAGATACTGAACTCACTGAAGTTTGCTCATTCAGCTAGAGGTGACACAGCTCCTAGAGCTGGATGGTTTATGTTGATTAAAGCATCATTTGAAAATTCTAAGGATAGTTGGCTTTCTTGTCAATAGGCAAAGTACATTTTGGCCTTAAAGATAATTTCTGCATCCTGGAAATGCTTGTGCTGATTGATATTGCTTTTATTTTGTATCAGATTCAGACTCTGCTTTCTCTCTCCATGTGCTTGTACAAATGAAGGCAGTCTCTGCACACACTGGGAAAGGAGGCCACCCTCTTCACCTGCACTGCAGGTGGGAGGAGGCTGCACATTCACTGTGCTCCAGTTCACATTCCTCTTTCTGGACTGTGGACAGGGAAATACTGAAATCGTGGTGTCCTCCAAAGTGCTGCAGGCTTTTATTCTCTTGGTGTTTGTGTAGAGTTGTTAACAAAGCAATAGTTAACACTCCAAGTTTAAAAAGTTTTGAAAATATTGACTGGATTAGAATATGCATTAGGATATCAATTAGAGTTGGCTCATTGGCATATGACTTAAGTGATTAAGAGGAGCAATTTCACATACCCTCTATAACTGTTGCTAACATCTAAGATTCTAAAATGTGGGATCAAATTCAATTAAACTCCGCATGTCACAATATTCTACACAGCAGTCATTATAGAATCCATGCACAGGCTTTCAGACTTGAGAGCAGTAACATCAAATGGCATTGGATAAATGGAGTTTCAGAAGAATATGTTATAGTTCTTGATTTATAGCCATTGCTTCCTGCATGCCTGTTTTTCCAATGCTAGATTTCAAGCTGAACCTCAAAAATCATTCCTCACAGCTTATTAGATCTTAAAACATCAGAGCCCAAATTGATCTTTGAGAAACAGATCAGAGGTTGCAGAATGATCTATGGCTTTCCTTGACCCATTCCATGCTACTCACAGGGGCAAAGAGGCTCAGGTTCTAATTGGACTATTAATTTTGACTTGATAGCAAGAGTAATAAGTGGTCTGTGAATCACTGGTGACTGTCTTGCTCTCCCTGCTCCCAGGTGATGAAGCAGGCGTTCCTCAGTTGCTGGCAGTGGCATCACGCCTGAGGGACACAGCGGAATTGTTCCAGTCAGATGAGATGCGCCCGGCAAATGACCCCAAGGAGAGAGCTCCTATCAGAGTCAGGATGCTCAATGATGTGCTACAAAGCTTGGAGAAAAGCTTCCTGGTTCATCGAGCTCCTCCAGGACTTTACAGGTACGGTGTGCAGTGTTCCACATGTTCTTTCTTTGAGCTAAACTGGCATTCAACACTGCTTGGCTTGCAAAGCTGTCATACCTTTTAAAAAGAAAACCTCAGTGAGTACCCAAGATTAAAGCTATTTTTTTTTTCCTATCACATCCTTTCTGCAGAAGACATTAATTCATTACAATGCAAGGGGTCATTAGAATGCAGCACTGTAGCATTTCTGTCATGACATTGCTGCTAACAAGACGTACGGAGTGATGGCAGCCCAGGCAGCGTGGCAGATACGTGTGTCAGATGGTGCAGGAAGCTTTCAGATGAAGAAAATATTTTGAAATCTAATACTGCTTGACAAGCTCCACCTATATTTTATTTAAAACTTTGTACAGTTCATTGAAGATTCAGAATTATACAAGACAGTAGCATTATTTAACATATTTAATTATACAGCAGCATTCTTGGATGCATTTCAACTAGTTAAAGGCTGTACAGTTCTGTTAATGAGAAGGCCCTAGTCAGTCACTGTTCATAACATCTCATCTCTGGTTGGAATTATTCTCTGATATGAATTCAGCTGCACTACCCAGGTTGGTTTTAAGATGTCGTAGTCCTTCCATCTTTTAGGTTCTAAGGAAGAAGGCTGCAGGTCTGTGTCTCTCACCAGAGCTAACTAAAGTAACCAACCAATGCTTTGTTTCACTTGGTGGGAAGAATCATCCAATGTCTTGTGCAAGTGGTTGTGTAAAGTGGACATGAAACACACACATGGTAGAGGTAGGGAAGGAAAGCAGAAAGCTACAGCATCAGGAGGAAGAGATTATTCCAAGCATTAGGAAGTCATCTTTTAACAAAAATAAAAGGTAAAAAAAGAGAAAGATAATTGTGGAGAACTCAGCAATGTCTGTGAATAAAAGCCCTACAGGTGTAATAAAGAAAATATAATAATTATATTTAGGGAGGGGCTAATTTACTTCCTTCCTGCTGTGACTGGATTTATAATACAAGGAAATAAGCCAAAATGTGATTTAAAAAAATTTATATATTCCAGGTTAGCACTTCTGTCTGTCTTGTCTGTACAGGTATGGTGTGGCAAATGAGCCCTAAAACTGCTTAATATAATGTAATGTGTCTGTGTTGCATTGCAACAGCACATTGTTGAATCTTTCATTCTTTATTTGTAAAAACAAATTATGTTAAAACTTTAGATTCCAGTAAGAGGTTTTTTGAGGTCCTCTAATATTTCAGTTCTTGCATTGCTTGCTGTTTGTTGTTTACCAAAATGCTAGATATGCAGGTGTAATGTAACTTAAATTTTCTACCTGCTCTCCACAGTACTCTGGTACAGAGCAACAGTGCTTTCACAATGGCAAAGTAGACACTGTGAAAGTGAGAATTTTATACTTGTTCCCCTCCCAATTTAATTAAATTTGATACAAGATTTAACAGTAGATGATAAGGTTGCTTCAAAGTCTGGGAGAAAATATCGGCTTTGACTTTACTCTGAATAATTGTGCCTGACATCATCTGGAATATACAACAGTAAAGGACACCTTGTGTATCATCATTTAGATGTTCATTTAAAAAGAATGCAGTCTTTGTATTGTGCCAAAGTGTATTACCTTTAATGCTAAATCTACACAGATAAACAAAATCAAGGACACTATTAGATTTCTGATGTCCTTTCCTGCCATTAAAAATCTGCAGTATCTATTTCTACTTAAAAAATAAAAATCACCTAACCATATGTTTGGATTATTTTCATTTTTTAGGGATTGAAAGTCCTGTTAATTTATGAAGTCATATGAATATGTTTTGTATTCTGAAGCTATAATTGTATCACAGGAACACTGGAAGTACTTGAAAAACCTGATACACTTTTTATTTTGCTTATAAAACTTTAAGCTTATTCTTTTCGTCATTTGGTAAAGAAAACAAACAAAAAAAAATTAGTCTCACAGCCAGGACCTTGTATGCCATGTTTCATCCCAGTCAGAAGATTGATAGGCAAGTTATAAACCCCTGAAATAGTGGTTTATAATGGAAATGCTGGCAGCCCTTTAACTATAGCAGCACAAGCAGTACAGCAATAAATACTGTGCTTCATCTGTAAACAGAAATTTAGGATGCAGTTTGCAGCCTTGACCTTCAGGCTCCAACTGTGTTTAGATCATTAAGATTCCATAAATACTGTAATTTACAGCCTTCTGAAGGAAGAATTTGTGTGCACAGTAAAGGACGTATTCTTCATGAAAAAATGATTGCTTCCTGTATACCCATTTGGACTCATATTCTCAACCTCAATCAGAGTACTTGACAAATTGCTGAAGTTTTAAGCATCATTTTTAGGCTTGTGTTTGTCCTAATTCACAGCTCTCTGGATCTATACTATGTTTTCTGTCCTAGAACTTGAATTAAAAAGAAAGGTGGATTTTTTTTCTTTATTGCAGGAAGTGGGTTGCATCCTACTTGTGCTTCTCCACTGCAGGGGAACTAATACATCTTTCATATATCTTTTCTTTTGGTATGGTTTGCACACACATTCCCATAGCTATAGTCTCTTACTGTATATATGTATTTTAAAAAAACAAATGTCTCATTCCAGTCAATGTCATAGGGCAATATTTGGGCATAATTGATGCATCGTTCTTCTATAATGAGCAGTAAAATTATTCAAAGTTGCTAACAGAATTCAAACAGCTTAATTTTTTTTACAATTGGATTAGGATATTTGACTAAATTTAAGTAATCATGGTTGACATTGGCAGGTTGTTCAGTACAGTGTCAGTAAATGCTGTAGTTTCAATGCTTATCCCTCTTACCTGAACTTCCTGACATTGAACTGCAAATTTGACAATAGCACACATTCTCCATGATACTCTATTTCCAACTGAGCTGGAAATACACAAGTACAGCTTTCATCAGGGTATTTTAGTTTTATCCAGAAATTTAGGCAGAATGAAAAATAATAGGTTGAGAAATATCCTGCTTTGCAAAAGTAACCCAGAGACTTGATTTGGGGTTAGGACAAAATTGCTGAGTTTTATTGTACCTGAAGAATTTCTTTGATTCCCAGTAGTAACCCTGGGCAGATTTTCTATTTCCAAGATAAATGTGTAGGAATAAAATGGGACTGCTGTTGGTATGTTTCATTTATCTCTCTGTTTCTTATAACATAATCATAGTATTGAAAATTTTTTGGATTTATAATGTTTCATTATTTTAATGGAATAATCAGTAGACATTGATATATTTTGTTTCTTACTTTTGGCCATTTCTTGCTTTCCACTCTTGCAATACTTACTTGTGTAGAACATTTCTCTGTGTTTTCTGATCATATTTTGCTACTAGAGGTAATAATCATAGATTACACAGCAGTGGCATGTACAAGGTTAATGTAAAAACAGAGGCTTTGTTACTTTAGGCACTGTGCAGAGAAAAAAATAATCATCTCAAGCATGTTGTCCTCTCAATGAGATGGTCAGCCTCACCAGAGCCATAGAAAGATTCCATAAATACTGATCGTGACTACTGTCATGCTTTTGCATGCTTTTCCCTCAACAGAAACACCTACCACAACACTGGCACCAGCAAATACATGGGTAGCAAGACAGCCTGGTGTTCATAAATACTGAGTTCAAATCTTATGTTTGCCTAGTCTGAGTAAGAGTGTTCTCCCTGTTCCTTGTATTTTTTTATTGTATTTCTTACATTTGCTGATCCCTACAGCTTCTGACAACCTGTCAGGCTGATGTGTCTGTCAGGGCTGTGTGCACTCCTCAGGTATTCAGACAGAGAGCTCCTCTCTGTGTCGAAAGGCAGAGCACTCCAATGTGGAATAATATTGCAGAGAAATGAGATAATGAAGAAATCTTCATGGAGTATCAGGCCTGGGACACTCAGTGCAGTAAGATCTCCAGTCTTACTGAAAGCATTCCTTTTCTCCAGGTCCATGTCTAGTCTTCAGATCTGATGGATGCTGTTGATGCTACATGGATCCAGAAGTTAGTATGCAGAATTTCCTAGAATACCCAGGGATGGTCCCACCAAAATTTCTAAACCTAAAAGAGTCATTAAAATCAAGTTTGTGTCTTCAGTCTTTAAAATTAAAGCAAAAAAGAGGCATACAAGGGCTCAGGCTGTCATTTCTGCTCCAGTTTTGTTCTTAATGGACCATTGCCGAAGGATCAGTTATGTCCTGACCAACAGTTCTTTTAACAGTTTTATAAAATAATCAAAGTCAACTTGTGCAAAATCTTTCTTTTAAGAGTTTTTATCTTAGCATGCCAAGTTTATCCTATGCATTAAGGCTGTATGCATCTGCCACCACTATTTATGGTATTGTTACAAGGGTGATTGTGCTTTGTCTAATAGATGTAATTGAGTGAATTGAGTAATAAGTAGGTGAAAAGTAAGGATTTTGAAAGCAATCTGTGTTTTCAACAAAGACCTCCAGCAGTTTTTATTGCTCATTTACACAAGTTAAACTTCTTCCTTTTGCTTCTTTTTATCATGGATACCCAAGTGTGACATTAACACTTCATTGGGCTAAAAAATTACAACAAATCAGCTTGTTTTAATGCACTGAACAAAATACAGGCAGCAAGCAAAGACAGTTTGTGCACCCTGAATTTGCCATAATGAAATGAAAGAACAATTAAAAGATCTTTTTACTACCATTCCAGAAAGGCAATTTGCATCTCTACTAAACTCATGCCACTCGAGTGTGCGTTGTTCACCAGAACAAATATTTTCCTTTCAGACTGAGATTTGTTATGTACATTCCTGACATGTGTAGACTCTACTGGCTTTATTTCTGCTTTGCTGGTAAACTGCAGCAGATTCTCAGGTTTCAAAACACACATGCCCTAAGAGTCTAGTTTCTAGAGATATTTCTTGTAGGAAAATTAAAGACCTTATTATATCTTGGTGTGTAAACAAGCTGCTCTTTGGATTTACAGAGGACAAGCATTAAAGATGCAAATATCCTCCTAATCTTAAACCGTAGCATGGGTAAACATGGAGTTCAATGTCACCTGAAAAATAAAACAAAACCCTAGCCCAGTTTCTGTAGAAGACAGTGGTTCTGTCTCATGATATGAACTCTGGAGATCTGTTTTTTCATTTTCAATTCTTTGCTTATGACTTCCAAGTAGAAAATATTCCTGTCTGCTTTGCAGGAATATTTGAGATGGTTTTTGACTGACCTGAACCAAATGCATGGAGTATTTTTATTGTTCTGCATTGTATTATGTGGATCAGAGGGTGATTTGATACGGTGTTCATGATCCTTAGTGTGGGAAATACTGAAATTATTCATGTTTCACTGGCAGCAGTAGATAATGTTCTGTCTCTATTATCTGCCATGTGCAATTTGTAAATACAATGCTAGAATTATGTTGAGGGAGATGGAAAGAATTGTAAGCTGGTTGTAGAATAGTGTACCTCAAATTTTGTCATTCAGTCAAAGTAAATGAATTTTTGTCTTCCAGCACAGCAATGCTTTCCTACCTGACTTTTGACTCCCATATTTTGCATCTTTCAAAATTTGCAACTCCTTTTCCTCTATAATTGTTTTCACAGCTTATAAATGGAGTTATGAAAAGTGGAATTACTTGTCTCCCTTTCTAATCCTTCACTGGTGTTTTTCAGTTCTGCAGTTGTTGTTCAGCTCCTTTCTCTCTGACAGGCATTTGTCCAAATGTATTTTTAACACCCAAAATGCCTTCCCATTTTCTTCTGCCATTATTCCTTTGAACTTTGCAGTGTTTGAGCAGTGTGATTGTGGTTTCTGCGATTGTATTGTGGAGCAGCACATTTATCCTAGCACACGCCAATAACATTTACTAGGTTGATAATGCTCTTACAAATTCCTGCTATGGTTATTATTTTTCTCATGGCTGATAATGATGCTGAATTATGCCCTTTCCTAATGCTGAGGAAATGCAATAAAGTGAGTGAAACTCTTACTCAGAACACCCGATCCATCTGAGTGGCAATTGAAATGTCTTTTTCCTTTGGAATCACCAATACATGTAATGGCCACGAATTAATGACTGTATTTGTTGTCTTGTAAATTTTTACTATTTAAAGAGCATTTGCTGCATAAATACTACTGAGTTAGCCATCTGCAGAGCTGTAATTATGGCAGACTTTAAAGCTTATTTAAACAGGGAACATGAAAATCTTTTCATTACACCTGCAAAAGCAGAAAACCACTGTAATCAGGGATTATGTCATGGCTGGAAAACAGATTTCTCACTTCCCTGATGTGAAGAGAAACCTGGTTTTACATACATTAATTTATTTTTCCTCTATGTATTTATCATTAATTTTCTTCCATCTTTTTAATTAAATTGATTTGTATACTTACAGAGTTCTGTCTGTACATCAGATCCATTATTTTCGTGATCCAGTAAATATTCTTATGTATATTGTAATTTAACACAGCCTTGGTTGTCCTGAAGACAAGACTTTATGCAGGAAATACAGTTCCTCATGCTTCCCACAAATGTGCATGGTCTTGGTCTTGCAAAAAAAGAAAAGGGTATTTTTTGCAAAATGACATTTATTTTAATATGTGTCCTTATTGGATGTTTTAGCCCATTTCACAGCAGTTGTTCTGGTAACTATAAAAGCCCTGTCACAGCTGTTCTGTGAGCTCAGTGCAGAGCTCTCATGCCAAACTCCAGCAAGTCTTGTGGTTAGGATGCAGCTCCACTCAGTGTCCCTTGCTGGCAGATCTTCCTTGGGTCTGCACTTACGGTGCTAAACAGGACAAGAATATTTAGTTCCAGAGAAAAATCTACTGTGATCTCAGAAAACTATACAAAGTATTAGATTTTGAATCATTTAGTAAGTATGACAGAAGCTTAATATTTTATATATTATTTCATCTTTCTTATAAACAGTAGGACTGGTAACATTTTTTAGATCCAAGAAATATTTTTGATCATGACAGATAAGAACCATTCATATATGGTTGAAATATTAGCCAGGAACACTTCTCGAACATAGTACAAAAATAAATGGAATTCATTGGGAAAGCAGTTAATATGCAATATCCCCCCACTAACATATTACCCAGGCAATAGGGCTTAGAAATTTGTTGATGAGATCATTAAGAGGAAAATTACCATAACTGGGATTAAAAAAAAAGTGTTAATTTTGTGTGTGTGCCTGCCATTGAAGGTAATAAAGATATAACTTTAGGCATTTCTTTAAAGAATAAATTATGATATAATCTTTTATCCACAGTTAACTCTTTTGGTAATGAGATAACCTCTCATGGCAATGGTCTCATGTCACATGGTTTGTAGTTACTTAGGGTGCTAAACCCAGTGAAGATCAGAACTGGAGATCAAGGTCAAGCCAGTTTCCTGCATTAAGCACTGGACACTGTGTGCTGCTTTGTTTACAAATGGGATTCCTCCTTAGGAAGAGGATGTTTTGCATGTTTTCTGAATAAAAAGCCCTAGGAAGCCATCACAACATCAGCTGTGAACCATTTGGAAATAATTTTATTAATTCACTTCCCTCAAGTTCTTCAAAATAGTAGCACATCTGCTTTGAATTTGGGTATTTCAGACTGAGACATCCTTAAAAGACACATAGTTTCCTCCAAATTATTCACTCAAGCATATGTTTCTCTCACTTGAAAAGCAAGCGTAGCATAAATCATTCAAAGAACAACATGCCTCCATTTGTTACCAACAGTTACATTATTTGAAATTTAACGAAGAATATTTCATATGGGTTGCTGCCGGCAAATAACATTTTAAGATACAGTTATATCAATTTTTTTCAATGCATCATCATTCTTTTAAGTATAGATGTATGTCCTTGTTCTAAGAAATCACAGAAAAAGTATTGGTGGACTTTCAAGGATTTTTTACATTTCTTTCATCAGCTGCAAAGGGTTTGGAAGCTCTATGGCAAAGACTCTGATAGAGTTCTGTGGCTTCTTCAGAAATTTCTACATAAAGTTGCTTAATTAATTTCTGTAAAACCCTAGAGAAAATAATGTCTTATTAGAGGACTAATCTTTAGCAGGGGTAAATAGTGACTTTCAACTTCTGAAGAACAAGTGCATCCTATTTTTAATTTTTTGTTCCACTTATGTGAAGTCATTCTGTACTATTGAAGCTGTAGAATGGATTCTTCTTACTGATTTTGTTTATTCCAAAGCAAGAAAGAAATCAGCTCTTAAACTCAGCAAATTTTCACCAGGAGAGAAACTGTGAGTGCGTTGAAATGTTGATGTTCATCACTGACAAATAGATATTTTATTGCAGCCTGACTTTACTCAAACTCAGTCTTTAAGCTAGTCAGACTTCCTAGCTCTATTATTCTTATTTGAGGCTGTTCCAGAACATCAGTCCCCTTATGATTAGCTACATGCCTCCAGTTGCCAGTTTCCATTTGTTCATGGTTATTATATATTATACTAGGCTATCATAAGTCACAAAAATTAAGAAATGGAGTAATTACTGTTTATTTAACAAAAGCGAAAAAGTTTAGCTACAGGTTGTCATGGATTCAGTATTTCATTTTTTTTCTAAGCAATCACAGAACACTGTTCTATTATCAGGAAATCAACTTACCATTGTTAGCTTTATTTTATGTCAGTGTTTTCTGTTGACAGAAATTATTTGACTATCAAAAGAACAGTTTCCTTACATGCTTCAGAACAGAAATGACAGTGAATGTTTTCTGTGAATGTTGAGTTTCGATCATAAAAAAGTCCTCAAGCAACCTTACTTGGCTTGAATTCTTTTGCCTTTAGGATTGTGAATGCTCATGCATTGGCATTGGAATCTGGTATTGGTGCACTCAAGGCTCCCACAAAGATCTAAACCCTGCAAGGTGCATCAAGCTGGAATTTATGCTAGAGTTAGGGTTAGGTTAGGCTCTAGTGATCCTTCACTAAGAGATTAGTGTGTTTCATGACTGCATCCCTTACCTTTAAAAACTACTGTAAACAAAGAGAACTGTAAGGAAATAAAAGATAATGTATCTTGTAACACACTATCCTTACAGTTTGGCTTCTCTTTTTCCTTTTGTTTATTTGGAAGGCAGTCGAGCCAAGCCAAGCATCAAGACACTTCACAAAGCTGCCAAAATCAGGATTATTTTTTTAAGAAGGCCTATTTAAAAGTGACCTCTCAGAAATGTACTCAAACATGGAATAATTATCTCCTTGCAGTCCCATGTCCCAACAGGATTCTGTTCCTGCAGACTTACCACAACTTCCAGTTGCCATAATTGACTCAATTAGAGGTGTCCTAAAGCCTGTCTTTTATGCAAGATAAATTTGTATCTAGCAGGGAGTGAATTTATCTGGTCACATAAAGATGCCTTTGAAATGCCTTTCAGTTGGGTAGACTTTATTTAGGTTTGATATCTAGATTACCTGTAGCTTATCAACTGCTGATAGCGTGCAAATGCATACCTTTCAGGCAGACACTCACCTCTGAGTGTACATGATTTCAAATATATCACTTTCTGGAAATATATATTGGTAGAGCAGTTTGCAGCCTATAAATGAGAGCACTAAAGGAAGGCAGTTGATGGCTCTTTTAAAAAGGAGAGGATGTGTAGCAAGCAAAAGTTACAAACAACATATTACAAATAGAGGATCCTTAAATATGATGTGCTGAGTTTGTGAGGAATTAGGGCAGTGAAGGAATAGTGACATTTACAGCTGAGTTGCCTTGCATGGTTGGCTGCCACATCCCCATTTTCCTGGCTGTGTGTGTGTTGTTCCATCCCATGGCCCCAGACCCGGCGACTTCCAGTGTTCAATCCAGCAAGGAATAAGCATTGTAGAAATAAAAAAGGTTTCCTCTGGATCAGCTCTAATGGCATGTAATGACAGTTCACCAGGGCATGTATTTTCTCCTTGATAAAAGTTAATCTTACATGGCCAGCAGCTATCATTTTATAATTATAAACCTTGTGCCACAAGTGCTGTGAAATAAAATAGGTGAGAACTGCATGTGTGTGTCAAAAAGGTTTAAAAATTAAGAGAGGAAGGGAGAAGAACCATTGGAGATCAAAAGGATACGGGACCCAGAGGGAGATGGGAAACTTTCCGTGCATTCACTGTAAAATGTCTGAGGTGCAACCTTCTATCAATAAACCAGTATAAATCAGGTTGTACTGTTCCCAGACAAGAAGAATTTGTGCTGTTTTAATGTCCTACAATAGATAACCACCATGTGGAGCTGGAAGTCCCAACATGTAAATACTATAATGGGGATGCATTTGCTTATTTACCAAGGTAATCATACTTCATGTCTTACAAACATGAATGAAAACAGACTCGTAGATGGAAAAAAAGTGCATTCAAAATTGATCAGAATGAGGAGAAAGGGAAATTCAGAGAATCCTTTTTCTGGTGTACTTTTTTTTTTCCTTGAAGAATACAAAAAAAAAAAAAAAAACCACAACAATTCAGGGATTTATAAAATTGAGTTTGTGAGGATGCTAAAGTCAGAGCACATTGTGTTATAACTGGAATAGACAGAGGCTGCCCATAGCATTTATCTGTAAACAATTTTAATGTGATTCTGCAGAGAAAACCTGCACTCATTTCATGTGGGACAGTAGACTTACCATCATGTCCTAATGATTTAATAATTACTTTTCAGAATCTCAAACGTAGGCTCTTAGGAGTCTGTTTGTAAGTGCCTGAATAATTCATCTTGTGTTGTACGTTACCTGCAGACAAAATTTTCTCGTAAGCTAAAAAATAGTTTTTCGTGACAAGAATAATGTAGTAATCTGGTTTCATCTTGTACTGTCCAGTTCTAATATTGAAGTTGTGTTAAAGTCAATATATTTTAGTGTGATCTGTCTCATTCAAAAATTTGTCAAATTCATTCTGGTCTGGTGGGTGTAAGCTCTTTATTTGTGATAAGGTAGAATAGCACTTAATGGCATTATTTTGCTCACTAATGCTTGTGTTTCTAGGCCTGCAAAGGGCTTATAAAAGATATAGAAGAGTTTCTGTTTATAGTTTCTTTACTTTAGTTTGCTAAGGCTGTTTGTTTTGTTTGTAGCCCTTTTATCTCTTTCAGTGGTACTGCCTGAAGTTATTAATTAGATTTCCTACTTCAGTGTTACACTTTTCAGGTCACTGGGATGTGTCATAGAAACAAGCCCATTAAGATGAATGATGTGTGTTGTAATTTCATTAGTGTCATCAATAATGTATTGCAGTTTTCTGTTCAGGAGTGTCTTTCTGTTTTGTGGGGGTCAGGCTGCCTGTGTGAATTATATTTATAAGATCAAAATAGTTAAAGATGAAGGTAGATACTTAAGCAATTAGGCCAGAGGCTGGAATTGTTGTTTTAGAGGTGTAGGCTACAAAACCAATTTATGTTAAGGAATGTTTAAGTAATTGAATTTCACAGTATAAATTAAAGTCTCTTGCTATCATTCTGCATGTTGTGGGCACATGGTGATATCTCGTGTCAGTGAAATGGCTGGGGTTTATTTTTCAGTCTGTGTGTAATCTTTAATGAAAACACTGTTCTGACTTGTAAAGGCTTGGAAGTAATAAACTGAACTGACCATTTTTTTCATTTGATGAAGCTTCAACAGAGATAAGAAGTAAACTTGTATAAATTGACTCTTGTGAACATGCATAAAGAGAGAAAACATTTTATGTGACAAAGGGGTGGCATGGCTTGCCAAGCAAAGGTAAGTAATTGGAAAATATAAGATCCCAGGGAGAACTCCTAGCAGAAAATTTGGAAAAATCAGGTGCTGTATTATGTTACTTACCTATTTGTTATTATGTTACTTATTTGCATACCTAAAAAATAAAAATTAGGTTCTGTCATCCTATGCTATCCTTCAGCTATGATGAAGTTATATTAGTCTTACAAAAGTTATGAAGTTATGACAGCAGACTGCTTGTCTCTTTCATTCATCAAACAGCTAAGCTTTTTCTCACTAGTTTTTTCTTACTAATTTTCACACTAATTTGCCCTGCATTCAGGTGGGATGGGCTAGGAATATTTGTTTCTACTTGGATCCCCTGCGTGTGGATTTATTGCGGAATCACCAGTGATTCCAAAATCACAGCAGTGGATTTAAACTGTATTAGCATCTTTATATACCAAGATAAACCATCTTGATACAGAGCACATTTGTTTAGATGGGACATGAGCAGGTCTGTTCCTATTCGCCACAAATCTCAGCAGTCCACAAACGTTCCAATGTTCAGGCCATCCTCTCTTTGGAGTCTAATTGCTGGCAGCCTAAGTTAGTGTTCTGCTGATGGTTATTTTCTACTGACATTTTTATTGCTTGATGTAACCTCCAGTGAAGGAATAGAGGGATCCTAGAGGGATCAGGGGGCCAGTGTTGTAGGCATTTGGAGTAGAATTCCAGCTCAGTCAAACTCTCCCAGCCACCAGCAACCAGATCTCTCCTGAGGGTAGAAAGTGATGTGATTATCTCTAGCACTGTCCTTGCTGTTGAAGGTGTTTGAGGGGTTGTGAACAGGCTCCTTTCTCCCTGTGAACTACAGGAACTATAGAGGAGAGTTCCTCAAAAGCCTGGTTCTGCTTGCACTGATCTCAGCTGGAGTCCCTGAACTGAGGGAGCAAAATCAATCTCTGCTTTGAAAAATGCAGTATTTCCCATAGCACAGCCTCTCCTTAAAAACCAACCAACCAAGAATTTATCTGGTTCTCAACATACACAGTTTCCATTTACTGTATCACAGAGACTGCTTTGGGACAGGCCAGGATATAACTTGAGTCACCAGTGAGTATAAGCTGCACCATTGTCTAGGAACAGAAGCATCAGCTCAGAGCTCAGGAACAGGGAGTTGTCCTCTGGTAGTGCAAGCTGAGGAAGTTATTGCCATATCTGCCTGTTACTGTCGTCTTGGGGGGGTTTCCATCCCCATTGAGCTGTTCCTTGTAAGCACTCCTGACCTGTTTCAGTCTAAGTGGTGATGGCTCACTATGTCAGTGATGGCCTCTTGTTTAAACTGTCTTTATGCTGCAGTGTTGGAGTCAAACCCTCTCCTTCTCTGTTTAGAACTCAAATCTATTGCATTGCAGACCCCTTGAAATGGCTGGAGGTATTGCTGTCAGGGGATGAAAAGCTAACCATTCCTTTTGCACATTGCTGGGTTTGGATGTATACCCAATATAGGGAGGCAAAAACATAGACTGAAAAACTGCCTTATGAGGCTAGGAGTTATTTCATATCTGTGGAAAACATTGCCTCTCATTCAAAACTTTTTCTAAAACTGAAAAACATGGCATAAGATTGTAGGTGTTCTGTGGTGTCATTTGTTGGGCTAATTTGTTACCTTTCCCCCAGGCAGACTGGCAATTAGGTGATTCATAGAATGCTAAAATGCACTTTTGTGGTCATCTCTCTTGTGTAAATAAACTTGGCAGTTTTAGTACTAATTTGGAGTTGCCATTTGGCCTGTTCTGTCAGGCAATTAGGTTACTAACAAAGTGTAGAAGTTGTCCTGCTTCTTGCTAGGTTCTCCATGAAACAACTTCTTCCCTGCTCTGAACACTTGCCTTGTATTTAAGAATGAAGTCCTGCACCAAATCACTGTAGCTTTCCTGTTTCAAATTTCACTCACTTCTGTTTGCAATCACAGGAGCTCCTGGGTGGAGATTTATGATATTTATGTGCTCTTCTAATTAGAATAATGATTACACCTGTTTTTGAATAACATTTATAGCCTGCTTCAAAGTAAATCGTTGCTCAATAAAGCTGTTGACTAGCTCTGAATTCTGAACCTTCCATGCCTCATACAGATAACATTTCCAAGGGATCAGATAATGCTCTTGCACGTGTTTTTCCACAAACCATTAAAAAGTTTTGCAGATAATACTGGAAAACACAGATTTTTTTCACAAGGGTTTAGCTGTGTATGCTGTTTATTTCCTTCCTCGAGTGTGGGACATTAAAGATGGGTTGCTCTTCTTCTGATGCCACAAAGGATTATTGATGAAATAAAGTCTCTGCTGAAGGCAATGAGAGTTTTACTATTGACTTCAATGCAGCTGGAATTTCACCTCTGAAGTGTGAAATAAATAACATGAGCAGATACGAAAAACAAAAACAAAACCAAACCCAAACCGGTGCTGAGGGTTCACAGCAATAACCAAACTTTTTCTTAGAGGGGAATAAATAGAATTCATCTGAAACGCAAAATTCTTCATGAGGGATGTGATAGGTCTAGGCACATGCTTTTGAATAAAATCTTGAATGGTCAAAGAGGAATGTGAGATTCCTTTGATGGATTTAGTGACTATTTCAATGTAAGTACAAGTAGGTGAATGAATAGATTCAGTTTGCAAGGCACAATAAATATGCAGTTGCCTTTCCCTCTGCCATGGGTCAGCTTTACTGTGCATAATGTGTATCATCTGTAAACTGTGGCTGATACTTGCAGGGTTTCTTGATGGCATCTGATGAATTGGTTTTGAGTAAAAAGTTTACCATTCTCTCCATTGTTCTCTTCTAGAAATATTCTTTACAGACTAGATGACAGGACCAGCCAGTTTTCAGTACTGCTGGAGGCACTGGAGCACTACAAACTGCATCAGTCAAATGAGACCATTCAAGAAGCCTTGTCAGAGGTGCTGAACAGCATCAACTCAGCTCAGGTTTACTTCAAAGCAGGACTTGATTTGTTTGAGACTACCTTAGCTGGAAAGAAATGAGAGGATTCTCTGCATTCTAAGACATTTGTTTACAACTTGCTAAACAAAAGTTTGACTTGGACCAGAACTGCTTGGAGGATCAAACCTTTCTCAGCTTTTCCTTCAGCTGGCGCTTAAAGGTACTGCAACACATGGTTTAATAAATGTAAAACAGTATTTTGCACTGTTCACAGTATATCTCAAATGTCTGTTCCTGAATGTATAAAACATAAAGAGAGGGAATAACACTTAAGAAATGATTTTTGGAAGGACATCTGCTGTATTTTTATATGTAAAATATGTTTTTATGGTTAAGAGCTCAATCATGCGAAGCACCGAGCGGATCCTGCAGCGTGCTGAAGACCTGGTTCTGAGGCACCCCAGATGTGCACCTGGGGGAGATTTCCATTCCTCCTCTGTCAGAAAAGTCTGACTTGAGAATACTCGTGTTTCTTGAGGTCTTCAGCAAGCTCATCTTCTTCCTTGCTCCGTTCAGAGTAAGTAGTTGAAGGATGTGGCATTTCCTTGGGTACCCAGCACCAGAGTGGAAATGCACAGAGCACCTTCACGGGTGCAATCCAACATCTTTACTCCTGTGGAACAATAAATACCTCAATTCTGAGAATACAGAAAAACTTTGATTATTCCATTTCTGTATGAAAATAAAGAGTTGTTTTCTCTAATGTTTCTTGGAGAGAAAATTTTTGTGATGATTTCAAGTTATTTAAAAAGATTGAATGGGTAGTTACACTTGCACAAAAATACTTTGAATATTTATGTTAAACAAAAGAACTGCCTAGTCTTACAAGGCTGCAGGCCTACAAACTTTACCAAACATTACCAAAACATCCCACTTCAAGGTGTCTGGATTTCCAGAGAGCTGTAAATAAAAACAGGACCTCCAAGTCCTGGGAACAGTTTTGGGATTTCACCACTTTGCCACACTACCCACTATTCCAGGCTGGATCATTCCATCAGGCCTGGCATATAGGATCTGGATTGTTGTCAAAAAAGCACAAGGAAAGCATAAATCCATTCCCTGCTCTAGAACCAGGAATTTAAATGTAGAAGCACAAGCTGGTGAAGCATATTGCAGGTCTAAAACTCAAATCTGTTTTCCATCAGTAGAAGCCCTGTAGCAAGGCTCTAATCATACCATTGCCTGTTGGCCAGAGTAATCTGTGAGTGAAAGGATCAGGAGGCTCAGTGTCCTCTGAGGGGATGACATACACATTGGAGAATTGCATGTCAATAATATAAACAGTTGAAATTGTTAAGCCCTATTGGGTTTAGAGTTTCCCAATCTCAGATGATTCTAAGTTTGGAGCTTAAATAATTGATTTTATAAAGATACTTGGAATTGAAATATTATTTACTTGATGGAAATAATAAATGTATTGCTACCCAGTTTACTATGGAAACATTACAGGAACATTTCAGGTTGCAATAAAAATGGAGAAACTGTCTGTATTAATGTTTTAAAATTGCCTTCTGGAAAATTTGTCAGTGTGCAATTTTGGTGAAAAACTTTTTAAAGTTCATAAAGCAAGAAATGAGTTGTTTACAGATCCAGGTTTCTGTTTGCAAAGTCCTTGGCAAAGAGGCCTCTCTAAGCAATGGCCAGCACTGGGTGCATACAGCTGGACTGTTGCTACCTTTCTTTGCAAGTTATTCCTGTAGAGTGGGCAAAAGCCCCCTGGGCCTGACCAGGGCAGAGCTGTGCAGTTGTGCAGCAACCACTGCAGTGGGAACATGATCAACACCAGTCGGTGGGACTGCATGAACTTAGACATTATCATCTCCTCTCTTTCCTTGGCATCTGATAAACAAAAGTTTCTGATGGTTCTTTTGCTAATGCTGGCACCAGTTCTGTTAACTTGTTTCTGGAGAATAACATCGTTTATGATGTTGGTTCATCCCTTTGTTTGCATACTTTTTATTATTGTATGAAGTGGCTGGAATATCCATGTTTGAATTGTATGTTCATTTGAGGGATTTGGGGATGTACTGTGCACTCTACACTTGAAGTGTATTGTAATAGGGACCACTCTTCTAACAGTTTATGTAGTCACATATTTCCTTTAGAGTGCTGGCTCACTGTAGAGACTTCTATGGGGCTAAATGATAAAGGGTCAGGTGCCATTAGGAGATCAAAAACAGAGATTAACACCACCTTTAACTCTGCCAGGTGAATTTAATAACTTCTTCCTCATCCTTAGAATGTGTGTTCCACCAAACCCACCTCCAATGTAACCAAAATGTACTCATGCAAAATCAGTGAAATCTGTTGAGAGCAGTATCCCTCATGTATTTTCTCAATGCTGTAATTCCTCACTAAAACATCTTTATCTTGTTTTCTCTCTAATGTCCTTCTGTAATCACTTTTAAAATAGCAGACTTCAAAGTACTCCACTAGAAAAGCACTGCTTTTGTAAATGTCTGTCTATTCTGGAGACAATCAGATGTTCTTGTTGGTGAGATGAATCAGATGAGCTATTTAGGGACTTAAATGCATTGATTTCAATGTCATCTCACACTTGTAGATCTTTTGTAGGCTTTTATTTCAATGTTCAGATCTTACATATAAGTGAGTTCTCAGTGATAATATTTGTACCATTATAGCTTTGAAAAAAAAAAGCACTTTCGAGCCATATCCTTCCATTGATTTTTAAATCCCACCTATTGACTTCAAAGAATTTATAGCACGTTAAGGTCCTAAGTACCTGTTGTGCTTCTAACATAGAATTTTTGCCCAGACAGCTGTGGAACTTCAGCTAAAGGAAGGTGTTAGTAAATCATAGCAGCTTACCCAGATTGAGTTCATTCCTGTGTTGTATTGAAATAAATGGAGCGCCCTTAAAGGTAGAAGTACATTTGCAAATTGCCTGAATGATACTAAAAATGTGTTATCTTTTCACAAAACATCAATTGCCAAAGACAGTATAACAAATGCATTGATTTTTACTTAATCCAGAGTCATGCTCACAGTGACCAGAAAATCCCTGCAGCCTGCAATATTTGTATGTTGAGACAGTTGATAATAAAAAGCCAATAATATTTTATTAGTGTGTATTTTAAAGAGTCCATAAAGAAGCTAAAGTACAATCAGCTTGGATGAATAAAAAGTACATGAGAGCTGGATTTTGAGTACTAACCTTAAAAAAGGCAGTGAATTGTTTTTATCATCCAAGAAAAATAGTACCTGTGTGAATATGCAAACACACAGATGCCTTATATCTTCAAAAAGTTGTACATTCATTTACTTGCAGTGATATGATACATCTGCATAAACATAGATGTAAATACCAATTGCATG
The DNA here is from genome assembly GCA_013398175.1 of Climacteris rufus. Lineage (NCBI taxonomy): Eukaryota > Metazoa > Chordata > Aves > Passeriformes > Climacteridae > Climacteris > Climacteris rufus. Next base: position 187,625 of record VZRZ01003493.1, on the reverse strand, counting down.
AGAAAATTAGCAAATGTTTCACTGCTTGACTTTCCTAAAAAGGAAGGTATTTCAGTCTAGAGATGTGAGAGAAGGCACTGCAGGTGACCTCAGCTCTTGCAAGAGCAGGTGGGGAAAGGTTAAATCTCAGGTATTACAGAAAGAACCATGGGAGGTCAGATATGCCCAGCTCCCTGCTCAAGCAGGGTCACCTAAAAACAGCTCCCCAGGAGGGACTATGTTCAGATTACTTTTAAATATTTTTCCAGTGATGGAGATTCCACAACCTGTCTGGGCATTCTGTGCCAATGCATGGTCACCCTCACAGATAAAGTTTCATTCTTCTATAGAAACAGTTTCTCCAAATCTTCCCCTATATTTCTTAGTTGTTAAGTTTTTGTAATTTATTTAAACAAACATTCAAAAGATAACCATCATGTAATTTAGTGAAAACTCTCAGCCAAGGTCTCTAGGATTTCACAGTTAATATTTTGAAAAGTTTATATGAGGAGATTTGTCCTTCGAGCCATAAGTTGTAGAAACTAATGTTCTTGTCTTTTGAGGTCTTTTTGTACAGTCCCTGATCCCCAGTCACAGGATTTCTCTATACCTGAGGAGACTGATGGAGAACAAAAGATGCATTAGAAAATGTAGGGAGGAGAATTACCCATCAGCGTATGCACAGTTACACACTAGGACTGTGTCTGCTTTACCCACACTTTGGGAGCTCAGTGCAGTTCCATGGCTTGTGCTGCATGGAAAGGAAGGCAAGATAATTGTATGGGTCATTCTGGCTTTAAAAGCTATTAAATGCTGTAAACATTGTTATGTCTGGGCCTGTATTCTCTGAGGAGCAGCTGAGACTTCCCTCCCAAGCCCTGTGCTGGCAGCTGTTACTTGTGTCCCTCAAGAGTGGGCACCTCTGGCACCACGGTGTGTTTTGTCAATATCTCAGGAAACAAGGACTCTGGAAGATGTTCTTTCCCTTTGGCTCCCGGTAACATTTTAACAGTGCTATGCCAGTCCCAGAGAAGGGATTGAGAGGAAACAAATCTCGTTTTAAGAGGCTTGGGACCTGAGCTTGGAAAACGGTTAGCCTTATGCAGCACTATTAATGTTCAAAACATGGTAAGGTGTCTTCTTTTGGAGCTCTGAATGTACAAAATTTGAGATAGAGTCTGCAGTAGCACAAGTAAATGTCTCAGAAATATAGAATACACAAACAGTTATGGTCTACTAAATGTTATAATAATTATAAAAATTAATCAGATACCAATGCAGTGATGGTTTTGTGGGGCTTTAACCATCTGTTTTCTGTCCTTCTAACACCATCTTCTCCAATCCCCTGCATTCATCTTCTCTGGCATCTTTATGCAATGTGATGATTTTTCCCATCCCTCACCACCTTTTCTCAGTCATCCCCACAAGTTTTCTGTCTCCGTTCTTCTTCCTTATCCCTTAATAAACTCCCCTTTAATTTGCCAACTACCAAGTTAATTCTGTTCTTTTCTCTCTCTGATCTCAGTCAAAGCTTTTGTTCCCCTTTCAGTTCTCAACTCACCTCCCTCAAGTTTAAATTATTTTTCCTGGTACAGCTGACCATAATAAAGAGCTGAAAGTGTGAAAAAGTCCTGCTCAGATCCAAATGGATTAAGTATAAGGAGACATCGTCTGTCAAATTCAGAATATTCACTTCTGAGTACATGCAAACAGCAGATTTTCAGTTAGAGCTGAATGGAAGTGAATTTTTTTCCTGTATTCTTTCTCTCTGTCTGGACCAGGAAATTCCCTCAAAAACAGTAGTGTAGGCAAGGGATAATCTTGAAAATTTTGAAATAAACTTTTTGAAGTTGGATGAATAAGAAATGACAAAGAATCAGAATTGGTACTACCTACTAACTGTCTACAAAATAAAATAAGCAGTATGTAAGCATGGAATTTCTCTGACCTTACATGTGCCATCCAGCACCTTTCATTACATGATGGCTGCATGCAAAAGTTATATGTGTGGTTATAATGTGCTACAGTCTTTTAAATTATTAAGGATGACAAGGACTCAGGCCATATCCACAAAGCTGTACTTGAACATGCACATTTGAGCCTAGGAAGTGCCTAAGAATAATGAATATTCACCGGGGAAGAAAAGGCTTTATGAGTATCTAAATTAGACTGTATGTTTACTAAAACTGGTGCTATGAAGCCTAACTTTGGTTTTTTTTTTCCTAATTTTATTCCCATCACTGCTGGTTACTTCTACTATTTCTCATACATACTTTTCATAACTGGAGAAAATGTACACCTGCATAGATTTATAGAAAGATTATGTTCCCCCTCAGTCTCACTGATTTGCTGTTTTTTTCAGCAGGGTTGACTTTACCAGAAGTACTTGTCAAGGTACTATTCCACATAAGCAAGGTCAGCAGAATTTGGGCACTTTTTATGGAATTTTGCTAAAGTTTTGGTATCAGAGGACTGATTCTTTGTGTTTAGCCTATTTTCTTTAATCTCTAAGCATAGAGCTGAAGCAAGAATCTGGGTTTTTTTTATAACTGGAAGGAGTCTCTTGGTCACCTTTAAGGAAGCCCACAGGGCAGAATATAAATGTGTATGTACAAGTGATATAATCTAGAATTAACTTTATAGCTATTATAAATGTTGGCACAGATTAATGTACACATACTTTTATAAATTTCACAGATTGGAATTAATACAAGGGCTTAATTTAAGATATTTAGTCAGAATAAAGGCGTGGAAAAACAATTTTTCTGTGTAAATGTAGTATATGCTTATTCATCTGCCTAATCCGTTTGGTTAAATAGGGTTTTCTTTAAGCTAGTTTTCTCTGATTTATTTTCCAGCAAGCCTTTGAAAGTGAAGTCTTGGTCTTTATTTTTCTTCTAAATGTCTGCTGTCTTTAATGTTTATGGAACACTTCTCATGTGTTACGACAGTGTAACACCACCTTGTCTGATCATTCCTGGGTTATTTGATAGAGTTGAGTAGGTATTTCAAAGCATGGTCTTTGGAAGAAGGTCCTGTACTGACTGTTACTCTATAGGATATGATATACTTGAGTGGCTGCCTTTGCCATGCAGTGCTGTAGGTGTGCAATGTGATGCTTTCAGGCATTAATTTAAAAGGGTTTTTTTTCAGTTGTTTTACAGAGACCTGTTAATTATCCTCCATTTGGAGCTGTTCTGCCCTGAGCATGCTGGTGGCAGAGCAATGCAATACCAAGTGCTCTTAGCACCTGCTACAAGCTCTTATTACAGGTGGCATGTTAGGGAACGCCCTGAGCTGTCAGTGCATTTCCACACTTTTTAATTCGTGTCACTTGTAGTGACTTTTGTGTAACACGGTCCTGATCCTGGAGTGAATGGCCCTAAGGTGAGGTGGACAGGTCTGACTGAGGGGTTAACTCACTACAGAAACTGCTGTTGCCCCTATCCTTAAAAAAAATAAATAAAATACTTGGGAAGGGCTTCCCAAACATTTGGTGTTTTCAGCCTGTACAACTGAGGATTCTGGAAAAGTTTTGGATAGTTTGTTTTTTTCATGCAGTCTCATTTCGTGTTCTCAACAGCTGAAACATCTTGTAGTCTATGAATCCACTAGAGGGAAAATGAGGAGATCCTTAATATTTCATACTTAAAGCAAATGAGATGAATACAAATTCTCTGTGTTTTCCATTTGCAGTTTATAGGAGTTAATATGCAACTACTCTTATCACACTTAGTGTGATTTGGTATTCTGAGACAAATAGAAAATGAATGTGGTTTCATATCCAAAGGAATTATATTGAATTCAGGGAATGTGTCACATCCAAGTATCTTAACTGTTTGCATACAGTGTGAGAGAGCACAAGATACTTGGAACAGATACTTTTGGGGGTTTTAGTACAGGTCTGGAAAATGTTCTTCTGTTAGAGGCCAGATTTTAGCATTGCATTCATACCTAGGTGTGTGGTAATGTATTGTGTGTCCTCATTGCTGTGCCTGTGAGATTAATGCTCAAATGCTGTTATCAGTGTCCTCGCTGGTCTCAATACAAACTGTTATTTTTCAGTCGGTAGCACCTTGCAGAGTTTACTCAGTTGGAATATGCAAGTATTTCTGCCTTTTGTATGCAAAAGAGCAGCTGTCAAGTTGTGTTACCTTTATCAAGCCTTGACATAGAATTTGAGAAGCCTGAGTGATGACTCTGTCATTCCTTCTACTTCTGCATTTTCGTGTAGTAAAATCAAGTTGCCACAATTGATAGCTAGTCAATGCAGAATATTAAGTAACTACATTTTTTTTTTGCCATTAAATAATATAAACTTGATGCAGTGATTCCTGGAAGCCAATAAATATCATGTTATGTGGAAATGTGCAATGAAAGGTTGATTTTTATAACACTTTACAGAATGTTGAGTCTTAATAAAACAGCTTATTTGCAAAATTAGTTTACTTTGTATTCAATTTGTACTTTTATAACATAGTGCAATAAAAAGGGAACGTTGGCCATTAATGTGAGTATATTCTACATACTTTGATTAAGAAGCACATTTTATTTGTTTGTGCTCTGAATGATATTTGCAGTCTGTGTGTACAAAAGGCACTTTGGGCTGGAATTCAGTAAGAAACATTATGAATTAGACAAATTTTTTTTCCATAGTTATATTGTTGCCAGAAATTAAACTGGAATATGAAGATGTGTATAATGTACATTGCACTGAATGGCTTGGAATTATATTCATTTGCTTTTTTGTTGGTTTTTCTTTCTTGTTTTTAATTGGTTCTGCCAGTAAGCTGTAGCATATGCCTCTCAAGCTGCTGATTCAGTAATGGAGATGCCAGGGCATTAAAGCATAATGGGAAGAAGGAAAATGCCAAGGGAGAAAAAAAAATAGCTAGACAGAACCTCAGAACCTGGGATGTGATAATTTACTGACAAGTAAACTGCATTATCCACATTTTTGGTTGCTGGTATATAAAAAGCCCAGATATTCAGTTAATTGGTCTTTCAGGTAGGAAGAAATTGTTCCTGGATGTTTTTGAGAACATATATTTTGTAAAGTAGATAGAGACTTTGGGTCAAAGTCATAGTATTGAGGATGAGACTCCTAAAATATATTTTAAAAAAAGCTACAGCCTTCATGTTACCTGAAGAAAGAGACCAATCAGGTCTGAAAATCTTGATTATATGTAGTATTCAGATTTTATGAAATTCAGATGATCAGACTATTTCTTGTAATTCAGGGACTTAGATATTATAAGGTGGTTTTTATCTCTTGAAAATATTAATTCCTTTTTTTTTTGCTCATAGTGTATAAGAATTTGGAGGCTTTTGTGTACTTACAATGCACTTGAGAGGTGTAATGAAATAGTGTCATTGTAAAACAATGTGTATGTCCAAATTTTATTTCCAAATTTCATTTCCAATTTGTGTAGGGTTTTGGTTTTGAAACTGCTTTTCTGTTCACCATATTGAAAGGAAAGAGAAAAGGGATACCTTGTTAATATTTTTAATCATGGCTAGATAATTAACCTCATTTGATAAATTAACTCCCTACAAAGTGCAGCTCTGACTAGAATATCTCATGTAAAGTTAAAGACTAAATTGTGAAACAAATTCCTTCAGAATAGGGTTCCTTTAAGCCATGTAGACCTGTGCCAAGAAAATAAAAACCACCTGTATATCAACAATTTTAGATAAGTACTGATTTGCAATTCCTACTGGTAGAGCTGTGGAAGTCAATACTAATGAAAAATGGCATTGAAACAAAATGGTTTTTGCCTGGTACCAAAATCTTTTTCTGTGGCTCTGATTAGGAGATTGGACTATTACCCTCTTTCACCAAGTATCTATCTGATCAAGAATTTTTCTTCTTTTAAATATATTTAACACATAAGAATTTTGAGTAGTCAGGCATGGTATAGACCAGAGAATTTCCCGAGAGAATGGAACTGTAGCTATCCAATCTTTTCCACTGATTTCTTTAACCTTGATATTGCCATGGCTCTAAGAAATGTATTTCTCATCCAGTAGCAGCATAGAGATCCACATGGGATTCAAGTATATAGGACCACGTAATTATGAAGGCATTTGATTTTTACATGAAGTGCAGGTTTGCTAACCTGAAAATGAAGTAATGAATAATTTGATGCTGTCACAGTGAAGTGTTTATGTACCTGGCTGATGAACACTAAGGGAGTAGAAAGAGATTCTGGCCAGATTCTGATGGGGCCAGCAGTGGGTTGGAAGTCCTGAGTGCCAGAAGTGGAAAGAGATTCTTGCCAGATTCTGATGGGGCCAGCAGTGGGTTGGAAGTCCTGAGTGCCAGAAGTGGGTGGGCCCTGGGGAAGGCAGGTGCTGGTAAGGCAGTTCTGTTGCAGCAGAAAGCACCAGAGAGCACAGGATGAAGGGCTGGCTCTTGCCCCAAGAGCTCTGGTGCCTGTTTGCCCAGCTCTGAATCTGCTCTGAATGCACTGCAGACCAGAAGAGCAGTTCATCCATCACGAGAGTGATGCTGGGAGCCAATGGATTTTGGGATGCTTTGTAACAATAACTGGATCACTGTCTCCTCCCAAAGGGCAAGAATTAGAATGGATTATCCTAGTGCTGGATGACGTAAAGTGGGTGTGAATGCATGAACTTAAAAAGCCTTGAAGCCTTTGTTGATGCAAATGCCCAAAGGCACCAAAGCAAAGATTTCTTTCAGTACAGTGACCTTGAACAGTCCATTGGCCTTATTTTTAACCAAGTGCAGGGTCAGTGCTGATGGGCCTGCCCTGGGCTCGGGGCTCTGGGCTGTGTCTCCAGTGTTGTGCACCGAGATCGCTGCCTTGGGGCCCTCAGCTCCCAGCAGTGAAGAGCTGCTCTGCTGCTCGGAGCTCAGCTCAAACACAGGGAAGCGATTCTGACACTGCTTGACTATCTCACTTCAAGAGACATCTAGTCAGGTTTCTAGTCCCTGCCTCCAATTCATCTTTGCTGTAGTTGAGTGAGGTCAGTGCTGTGCCAGAGAAGAATTATCCCCTTGAATCAAGGGTGACTTTTCATGCTCAAAACAGAACACACGTCAGAACTAACACCATGCCAATGCCACTTCCTTTGGACATGTGTTGTTAATTTAATAGCAAGCATTGAACCTAAAATTAAACATCTCCCTTAAGCAGTTACCTGCTTTTACTTTGTATAATACTAGTCAGTTTCACACAGTTTCCTATATCCCCTAGCTATGATTAGAGAGGAACATGGTGAGCACAGTGCCCATCAGAACTGTGTCACTGTATCTTCTAGTTGAAGAGGACATAATAGGCAGAAATGGACTCTAAATGCTGAAAATAATAAATATAAAATATAAAACTCAAAACAATAGAAGTGTTCACGATTATGTAATTTAGAATGAAAGTTAAAGAACTAATATCTAGAGTGAAACAAAATGGATAAATACCATGTCAATATTGAAGAGTCAAAATGACTGAGAAAATCTTTTGCTTTGGTAGTATAAACCTGTGGAGATTGTACATAACACACAGGGGAAAAGCTTAGGGTTAAAAACTGGTCTCAGTCCAAGCTACATGGAGATGTGGAAGTTATGTATGAGAAGATGTACTGCCCTATGACTAGTCAGACACTGAAATGTATAATACCCATCAGAAATTAGCTATTATATCCCAAAATGGAATATGGCATCCAGAGAAACAAGGACAAGAAAAGAAGATTGCCATCTGCATCTACCACAAACAAGTTCACATTTCTAACTGTATTTCTGTGGTTTTCCTCTGAATAGTAAAAGACCTCAGTGCAAGAATTTGCAGGGATGGATTTGTCTCCGGCCAGGGTGACGGGCAGGTGTTTGTCAGCGTGGGACTATGAGTGAAAGATGGTCAAATTAGATGAGTAAGTTTCCACATATGTCATGTGTCACTGCTTTTCCTAAAGTGAAAGATCACTGTGTTAACTAAAATGAAGATGCAGAACTGTGCTGGGAGATCTTGATGTGCAGGTGTTACTTATACAGCAAGTGTGAAAAATTAGAGAATACCCCCACGCATGAAGTTCACTTTTTCAAATTCCAGGAGGATGACCCTCTAATCAGCATTGACTGAGTTCACTTTCAGGACTGTGGCATTCATAAAGCACTTGTCATGCTCTTCTAGCACAATATAATCAGGGCCCTGTGAGTGAGCAACAGCCTTGTATTCATAGCAAGGAAATTTATTATCCTGTATGTAATATGACAACTTCATTATCATTCACTATTATAAAATAGCAGGGAAAGTAGCAGTAGAAATAAAAAGGCAGCTTTTTAAATAATTCTTTTTACAGTAAGAAAATCCAATACATAAATTTGTGGCATGTAACATTTTTATTAATTTATGAAGAATGTAACTTGATGTTCAGTGGCATACTTCACTGATGCTTCATTGTTACATTTGGTGATAAAAATTTGCAGTGACTGGGTGCAACATCGTTAGGTTTTTTTAACCAGCATTGTACCTCCTGTGTGTTTTTAGCTTGGCAGAATTCTGCCTCAGTTACTTTGCTGGCCATCCAAGGAATTGATTCTAGGCTGTGCAATTGGATGCAGCTTTGTAAATTGACTGCAGGTACTTAGTTCTGGTCAGAATACAGTTCAGAATATTTGACAGATGATTCATCTTCTCATGGTTTTTGCTCTTGTTTCCATGAGGCCTTCACCATCTATATGCAGTAACGATCTGTTCAGGATAACACAAACTCTTTCTTGCCAGAATAATTATATTGACTCGACTTTTCTGTCATCCATTAGTATTTCTGAGAAAACAGCATTTACAGAATACAGTAATTTGCCTCGGATTGCATGTGCTGATGCCCATCATTTTATAACTTTATAATAAATGAAAATGAATTATTTACCATCATGGGTAACTCATTAAGTAGACATAGAACAGATTACATCTGAAGGTGTGATCCTGATGGTGGTTAAAAGGTCCTTCCCAGTATGGCAATGTTAGAATTAGTAATGGTAACTGGGAAGGAGAGTTAAGTACATTGGGAAAGAAAAACCACAAACCATCAGATTTACAGAAAAAGGATGGGAACAGCAAGAAGTTGAGAGGGCTAATAAAACTTTTTTTCTTTTCCTTCAGAATATTCTAGTACATTATTTTAATAGCTTTTCTGTACCTGTTTTTTTGCAGGGAGTTATGGCCAGGCCTCAGCCAACACTCTTCAGGGATCTCTAATCTAGCCCACGTAGGGAACTACTTTCCAAGTTTGTAATTACTTTAATAAAATCTCTTAAGAGGGGGCATTGGCTACTGCTGCAATGCAATTCTTTTCAGAAAAACGTGTGTCAGAGAAGGTGTTTGCATTCCAATACTCTTAGGAATCAATAATGAGTAATCAATATGATGAAGGCTAAGATAGAAAGTTGTCCTGAATCAGTAAATAAATGTATGAGGGAAGAAATTGCTCTTGTAAATTTTACATAAAAATAAATTGCTGTGTTGTATGGTCACCTTGGGGGCTCTAAGCTGGGCACCCTCACAGCACCCTTACAGCCTAAAGAGGTTTTCTATTTTCCTCTATTTTCTGTTATGGACAGTGGGACTAAGGTGGAGGGGTTTTGCTAAGAAAGAGAAATGCAGGGATGCTTGGGAGCTCCTGCATTCCAGCAGAGAACTGTAACTGCTGGCCTGTCTTTCCTATGCCTTTGTCAAAGACAGAGATTTTTGCCAAGATAAATTTCTCTAGTCAGAGAACAGTTATATACTGGAGGGTTTTTGTTTTGGTTTGGTTTGGTTGTTTTTTTTCAAGAGGACGTACAAAGACTTAAGAATTCTCTCCCTGACCAATTGTATGACACTTTGGATAAATCTTTATATGCAATAATACTCAAGGACCTAAGTAATACATCATATTTGATCTGACCCAGCATAAATCATTTATTCATGATGTATCATTCATAACTTGATTCATTGACTCATCTTTAGACAAGACAAGGTCAGTAGAAAAAAATGATTAAGCTTTTTGCCTGCAGGAGGAAGAAGCTTAAACAACAAATTCATCTTCACATCTGACCTCATGAAACTTGACAGAGAAGATTTTAAAATAGAAGTAGGCTTAAAAAGCAAAGTTTTACTCCCAATTACACTAGTTTAAAGTCACAGTCACTCCACTTACAGTAGAGTAAATGGGAAAAGGCTCTACAAGTCAGCAGAATCACTCTGGAATTTGTACCATCAGGGATGAATTTGACTCCAAAGAGGGTACTTGGTCATTTAAAGTTGAAAATCATGTGCCTAAATATTTTATTGGATCAAAGATGGCAAGTCAGACTCTGTACCCTGTCATATCATTATAAATCTGGTAAGATGACATGAAATTTCAGACCAGTCAGAGCCCCTGGCAGGCTGAACTATGCAGCTTTCTTGATTTACAGTTAACATTTTTGCCTGTGTTACTATTGGAATTTCATTTCAATGTAGCTGCTTCCTCCTGAAGTGTCCTTGAGAGCAGCATCTTTAGGACAGGTCACTGTTTTGTTAAACAGCACAAGGTGCGAGAGTATTTCATTTCCCAGCAGGGTATGCGTGGTCCCAGAACTTGTCACTTGCCAGGTTTTTCCTCATAGAAGAGAACAAAATCTTCCTCATGTTCTCTTGCAGCACTGGCAACATTTGTTGTGGAATCATTATTTTAAGAGGAAATAATACACTACTCCAGGTAAGGTAAAGCAGATCCTTCAAACGTTTTGGAATTTTTCCATGTGCTGAAGTGTCCTCAGGGCACAACATTATTCAAATAAGTGTCTATGCATTTATGCTTAAATTAAGTGAACTAAAGCAATTTGTCAAAATTGATCATTTTGTAGAATTTTCAGCTTATTTGCAGTTCTCAGTGATTGAAGGCCTTTATCAACAACTGAAAGACATGGAGAGTGCTAATTCACAGAAACCTTTGGAATTCTTCTATTTGTTTTTAAGTAACAGAGATGGAAATGCTTAATTGTAAATATAGTTGAAATGAGCATTTTATATCAATGCACCCAGATACAAATGCAAGCAAAAGACAATTATACTTTAGAAAAGAAACAGACCTTAAGGTAGTTGGTGGAGATTCCTTCACAGAGGGATTTGGGGAAGCTTTACTTTCTTTTAGGCTTTTTATATTTCAGACAGTTTTATTACAGAGTAGCCCACCAAATGTTATGATTATGAGTGGGAGCTGCAGTCTCCTTGAGCGGTGTGTTTCCGCCACATATCAATCTAAAGACCTGTGCTAAATAACCTGATGGTGTGTCCACATCTCCAGTCTTCAGTAGTCTTTAAAATGTCTCATTTCTTTGCTCTGTGATTGTGCTTTAGGCAATAGCATAAATCAGAAATATATTAGCATGTAGTGGTATTTTCTTATATCACATTTCTTAAAAGGAACACTAGCTGAATTTTTATATCAATAAACATTCTATTCAATTTAACATTTTTAAAGATAAATTCAACCTACCAACTAATATAAGCACCAAAAAAAATCATTACTAAATCAAGAATTCAGAGTTCACTCTTACTAAACCTGTTTACATTGTGAACTTGCAGCAACAGATCTGTAATAAATAATCACACAGAACACTCATGACCAATCCAAACCTGAAAAAATAAACATTATGTTGCTTTAATCATAGAAACACATTTAAATTAAAAGTTTAAAATTTTTATTTTATTAAAAATAATTTAATTTCTTGTGATATGGCTGATTTTAGCATCTTCGTGGCCTCAAAACACTGATGTTGTCTGCAATGCAGTAATTCACTCTAGAAAATGGTTCCATCCAAAGCAGCAATGGCCTGGGTGAAATGTGCCAAATTCCAGTGAATTTCTGTTCTAGGGGAAGAGGAAAACACAGATAGGGACCCTGCCCAGAGCCTCAGTGCTGAGCAAAAAGGAGTCCAGGGCCAGTTTGTCCTACGGGGAAACTGGGAAATGAGCCAGAACTGATTTGGGAAGGTGAAGTTTTCTTACACGTTAAAAATACTGCATTTCTGTTTGTGTAAATTCTGCCCTGCACTCATAATCACCTCTACACATAATGCCCCTAAAGGAAGAGAAGGGCAGCGGCTCCCAGTACTGACATGATCACTCAGAAATTCCTCAAGAATGTGGGATAAGAGGGAAACACACTGGGTTTGCCACAGCAGGAATTATCCAGCAGGATTCAGTCTTGAAGAGAAAGGAGTTTCTGTGAAGTCTTGAGCCTTAGATTTAAAAACTGTATGTCCTGCATAACTGTCCCTTTGTATAGATCCTAAACTTATCCTGAATTCTGCTCTGTTTTAGGCAAGAGAGGCAAATAATTTGTTCAAAGTTAGGCTTGGTAGCTCTTTCTGCATAGATTTCTCTTCTGGTGTCATTGAAATTCCTGCAGAAGGTTCCTAATTGGTTTCAAGGACATTGTGGCTTGGCACTGTTTTAGTGACACCTTCCATTGTTTCTTTTTCTCACCCATTCACGAAGTGTAACACTGATATTATTAAACAGCCTGAATGAAATTCCTGATAAAACTCCATTGACTTTGACTGAATAAAACATTTCTGTCATATTGTCTAGTTAAACTTTACTATTATCTCATTATTACTTTCTTCAGCCTCAAGCCTTTCCTTTCTTTTTGTCAGTGCATGGGAACGTTTTGAACATGAGAATGTCTGTGAGCCAAGGCTGTATTACCTTAACAAATGTGTTTCTACGTTCCAGTTTATTCCCATTTTATCCACTGCAGAATATTCCCTTTGTTCTCGCTTTATTCCAGATATAAACATTGCATTGACTAACTCATTTAACTTAATTAGTTGATTTGTGATATTTTACAGTACTGTAATTTTAGACAGAAGCCCTGTTTGCTTAGCACTGAAGACATCACACTTCTGAAAAATTGCCCATATTCTACCCTTTAACTTGATACATTTTCTTATTTGGGCACACTTAGCTATATATTTACTTTATCTTTATTAAAAAAAAATTGAACAAATGCCTGTGCTAATAACCTCAGTCCAGAGAGGCATAAAGGTCCCAAATCAAGCCTTTTCTACTATATTTGACACATACAGGAAATCAGTTTTACATGTCAGTATCAAAGTTATATAAACCCAGCACCAAGCACATGTATTAGTTTTTTGGGGTTTTTTTTGGTTGGTTTGTTGTTTGTTTTTTTTGGGTTTTTTTTTGTTTTGTTTAAATAAAGATATAAATTGTTATTGACTCCCTCTTTCATATTGCATTTTTTGAATGAGTAGAGACATGCTAAAAAGATGGGAATATCATTCACCATGTCTGGCTGTATTTCTCGATTGCTGTTAAGAACAAAAACCATTAATACTAAAACACGGTGCTCAACGAATAAGGTCAAATTCATTGTGCAGCTATAGTGACAATATAATTAATGAGAGATCTGTATATAGCAAGAAAGGAGAATATTGACCCATTAATACACATTTAAAATCAAAGACAATTTATCTCCTGGCAATTCTAGCACGTGTTGAATGTTACATGATTTTTTTTCCCTCTAAATGAAGGACAGAAAGCCATTTAAAATCTAAAAGTGGTTCAATCTATCAATGATACTTGAAAGTCTGAAACTTGTGCTGCATATTGTGCCACAGCAGAACTGGAAGAGCACAGAAGGATAATATCTGGAGCAGCTGGAAGGCTACAAAGATCTGTTCAGACTTTCAGGTTGGGTAAGTGCTTTATCATATGCAGTAAGTATTGTTATTCCAATGTATGTACGGGGAAATTATGCATAAATGTAATGCCCAGAGCTTTTAATGAGAATTCAGAAAAAACCCTCCAAGATCTCCAGTCCACTGTTGTATTCAGTAGAAAATTGCTTTTCTGCATGGCACAGGGTGGCCTGTGCAGCACAGAGAAACTCTTGTACCTGGCAGGAAGGTGCCTGCTGTGCTCTGCCCTCAAAGGCCATGAGCACCCCCACATAACCATGAAGTTAATGTGGAACTTCCCAGAGCCCTGCCAAAGGAGCCTGAGGAAAGGGCAAAGCAAAGTGGTACCCAAAATGATCCTATTCCACTCTGGGATTGCTCACAATTTTTGTTGGTGCAGTCCTTCCACAGGGGAAATGTTACATTTTGTGTGTGCTCAGGTTCCTCTGCCATGCTTGCCATGGTTGTACTTCTGTACCTCTGTCCTGCAGGTGAAAATATTAACTCTTAAAATTTGTTTACTGTTTTGCATAACATAAATGTATGGTTTTTATATTTTTTTCTAGTTGACTATATGTTTTGACATATAACAAAAGTGTATGTGACATCTTACTACAAGTAGTAAGGAAATCCTCTTCTATACAATTTATGAACTTTCTTCATTAATCACAGAATCACAGGATCATTTAGGTTTGGAAAAGGTTTCCAAGACCATTGAGTCCAACCTTTGCCCAATCACCCCTTGTCCACTAAACCATGTCAGTGAGTGCCACATCCAATCACTTCTTGAACACTTCCAGAGATGGTGACTCCACCACCTCCCTGTATTATTATTTTTCAACTTTTCTCCAGAACGTTAATAGACTCATATCCATGATATGGCTGTGCCAAATACAATAGAGCAAAGTCTGGGCCCACCTCAGAGTTTTTATCATCTTGGTCCCTGTGGTAAGTTCAATAACAGCTACAAAACCTCTGCCTGTTTTTAAGAATTGTTCTGTGCAATCTCTAACTTAAATATCTAACTAAAAGATCTTTCATGCTGCACCAGAAAAATGAATCTCAGACAACTAAAATCCTTGTAAATATATTCTGCTAAAGCTGTGTTGCGACTGTTAGGGGAAAATGGTTATAATTTTCTAATATTGTTTATTAAAATTGTTTAAGAAAAATTAGAGGGATTTTTTATTGTAAAGACATCAGTCTTAAAGGTGTTTAAATTCAGTATTTTCAAGAACTCTTCAATCACCTGTAGGGGATCCAGATGATATCAGATAAAGAATTTTTGCATTTTTTAGTCCATGCTGTGAGTATATGCAGGTAAGAACTTTTTGCAATGCATAACCACAATATAAGCAGAAACACTGGCAATGTGTTTTAATCCATGTCAGATAAAATAAAAGGGAAAATTAATAGTTTTAATTAATTCCCCCATCATTTAGGGTAAATAATCAGAAATTATAATCACATTTCACATTGAAACAACTTTGTCGCATGAACTCACAAGAATTGAGGTGTCAATGAATGTCAGCAGGAAATAAAACATCAGCTGACTTGGGATCAGCCATCCAAGCTCCAGGGAAGAACTGGATGTTGATGTTTCAATTCTAATTGTGTCCCATGACAAATATGTATATAGTTCATATAAAGTTTTTAAGTTCTCAATAAAGTTTTTACTGTGAAAGGCACTAAACTGTACAAATGCAAATTTTTACCTGTTTTTTGGTTGGAGCTTTTAATGTAATTAGCAACCAGGTTCTTTACTAGGTACCAGGGCAGCCAGAACATTAAGGTGAGAGAAGGAATGAAAGAAAATAACTTTGGTTTGTATTATTTTTATTTTTGTTACTCATTGTTTTCATGCAGTGTATCTAATTTAGCCAGCATAGCATGCTCTCTGGGTTGATCATTACAGAAAAATAGATAAGTACTGCAGAAGTTATATATTTATATATAAAGTGTGATTTGTTTTATGGAAAATCTATAATCTTTTACGGCTCTGTATGAAATGAACCAAGATGCATTACATGCTGTGTGCAGTCTCTGCTCTTAAAGCAGGTATAAATTTCAAGTTAATTGCCATAGTTTGGTCCATGTTTAATTTTATTTTTTTTTAGCATTGACCAGCCTGCAATTTGTAGCAAAATGCAAAGAAAATGTGAATTTCCATTGAACAAAACCCAGTGCTGTTTACGGGTTTGGTGCACTCAATATAGTGATAATGAGATGTTTGTCATGTATCCTTAAGAATTATCACTCCTTGGGTTCCATCTTTCTGTAAGATATTGGACTTGAAATGGATTCATTTTGTTCCCATATATCAAATTTATTTTTAGCAAGTTTATTATATAGTGCTGACATTTCTGTTGCAGACAAAATACTTGTGTGACATTTTAAAGCCACATTTTTTTTCCAAATGAGTAATGAGCTATAAGGTCTGTGCAAATATTCCAGATCCTTAAAATATTTGTGTTATTTCTAAGAAGAAGCAAAGCTGAGAGCTTTCAAACGTGGCTCCAATCTGGATTTCTCCTCCAAAAGTCTGGCTGAATTAAGTATTAAGTGGTCTTTGCCCAGTACATTGGGAAGAAATGGTGAGTTCTATATGAAAAGCTGTTAAAAAGATCTGCTTGGTGCCATAGCCTGGCTGACTGGCTGATGCCAGGATGGTGCAGGAAAAGGCACCTTATTATGCCTTTCTCTAGGCATAATTTGTATAAAAATTGAGAATTTAAAGTCTGAGAAGTAAATGGAAATCAAAAATCTAAATTCTTTCTCTGGCTGTGATGGCTCCTGGCTAAACAAATAGAAGAACTCAGTTTTCTAAATGAGCTCAAGATAGTCTCAGATTAAAAATATTATTTAGCAGCTTGCATGTCATATGAGGGAAGATGGGCAAAGCAATATGAACTGTGTGAGAAACTAAGTCCAGTAATTAGCTTTCTTTCCATTTAGCAACAAATAACTGTGCAGTAATATCAGAAGAACATTACTGAAACTAATTTTCAGTAATGTGACTCCTTGATATTACAAATGCATGAAACCCATTAAATAAAGTTAATTGAATTTTAAAAGACCACTTACAGCTCACACATCAGGTAGTTTTCTATACCACATCATCAGAAATATTTCTTTGTGAGCAAAAAGCAGAATGAAAACAGAGCAACAAAAACAAATCAACTCCCCCTCTGCCCTGGACTGATTATATTTTATTCCCAAATATCCTGCACTTGACATGCTGGCACTTCTCATCGGAGATGTCTGTTCCTGACCCCAGTTACACAATGAAGTAGCATTTTGTAAGAGAAGAACCATGACTAGGAGAAAAGGATTCCCATGTCAAATAAGCAGATCTGAAAAAGAATGCCTCACCCTTTGTGTAGTAGCAAGAAGGAATTAGAGAGAGATGAAACAAACCCTGATTAAAGTCAAATTATAACCTCACCCTGCAGATGGATGTGAAGACAGCCAGTATTCTATGCTATAACAGTTGAGTAGTGAGGATTAAGAACAGCCTTGGAGTTGCTGTTCTACAGAGGGCAAGAATTTAGCAGATATGTCTGCAGAACTGGGATGAACAGAAGAGGAAATAGTGACTCATTTGCACAGGGCAGGTGAACATTGCAAAGCTGTTCTGAGCTGCTGCAGCTCACTTGGCCAACAGGAGAATCATAGAGCCATAAAATATTCTGAGTTGGAAGGGACTAACAAGGATCATCAAAGTCCAGCTCCTTGCCTGTGGACAGCCCCAAGAATACCACAGTCTGCCCTTGTGAGAAGAAGGGAAACCTTTCTTTTGCTCTAGTGAAAGACCAGCTTGTCACTGGTGTCATTATTGTCAATTCTTCCCCAAAATCTTGGTTTAGCTGTCAGTCTTGCCAGTGCCCTTGGACTTTAGGAGCTGGGTAAGCAGTTGTCTCAAACCTGCATAACCACAACTTAACCCCAATAACTGTTCTCAAAGGATATCCTTTGGAAGCCACAAACAAGATAAAAATGCAATCAGTCTTGGGCTGCAAAGGAGATGAGAAAAATTAATAATCAAAGCTGCATAATGAGCAGAATGGCAGCTTACTTATGGAAGGTGCATTTTCATCTCCAGCAAGTGAGGAAGAAATGACTTTTGAGAATACAAATGAGGAAAATCAAATACCTCAAGATCTTTGGGAGGAAATTTTGAGTTATCAGATAATGAGCTTGCTTTTAGTGATGAGAATGATAATGATTCCATTACTAATACTGATAACAATAACAATGGCTGTGTGTAAGCTTAGCAACATCAAATAGTTTGCATCTGGTAAAAGAATAAATTGTTAATGTAAAAATAAGAAAAACATTAAAAGATACTTTTTTTAACTGTGTAGTCACAAAGCCTAACAGTAATAATAAATTAAATTAAAAGAAGAAATTGTTATTATTACTTACAGAAACTAGAATAAAATTGTCAGATTGAGGAAACATTATTAACTTGAATTCCAGCCCATCCTGCTACCATCCTCAAGTCTGAGTGCCATGGTAAATAGAGATGGTCAGAAGACTTATTAGATGTGCTAGGTTTCCATAGCTTGATCACTTGGGGCTGCCTGGAGAGAAAAAAAACAATCAAACAAACAAAAAGACTCAAACACAGACCAAAGACAGTGTCCTTAGTTTTCCAGAGCTGAGAACTTCCCACTTCTTCAAGATGATCCAAAGATAGTTATTGAAACCCAGTTGGACTGAAATATGACCTACTTTCCCTTGATAGAAACAGAGCCTTCTCATAGACATCAGCAGATATTGGAAGGAAACAAAAATTATCAAGATTAATAATGACTGAAGTAATTAGCTTAGTTGATTATCAAATATACACCTTCAACTGTTTCATAAATCACAAACTGCCAGATTGAGCCTCAAGGGAAGGTTCTACAGAGTCAACATGAGAAGTTATGTTGATACAGAGAATTTTATCATCTGCTGACATTTACCTTCCATCCCTTTATCTAAAATCATCCTCCATTAATTCATAATCTATGATAAGTAAAATACACATCAGAGGAATAAATTAGTTAATAAACCCTGCATTGTAATTTCCAGGCAAGGTAGTCAAAGCTACAGTTTTAATGAAGTTCCACTTCTCACTTGGAACTCTGCAGGGAGGGACTCAGTGATTCCAGTGGCCTTTAATGGCAAGTTCTTCTGCTGTTGATCAGTGAACACCACCTTATGCCTTGCTTGCAGTTTCTCACCACTAGCACTCAGAGAGGAGATTAATTGAGCAAAAACATGGGCTAAAATAAGTGTTAATTCCCTGGGATCTTCAGCTGCTGCCCTCTGTCACCAGGGCTGCAAGAATGCCTTGCCCACTATGTGAATTTGGTCCTAAGTGAGCAGCCTCGAGGCAAGTCAGGGCTGGCTGGTGAAATAACACAAGTATAGGGCAACTTTTAAAAATGGAAACAAGCCAACCAAACTGCTAACCAGGTCAGTTTTTTTTCTGATCTTTCGTCTTGTTAGTTCATCCTGGCAGACTAAAAGCAAATTTAACAAAAGAGATCAAGGCATGGCAGAAAAGTGGTATTTTCTCTGCACTGAATGTTTTCAGCTGCTCTCAAGACATGTTTTGTGTCAATTGTACTTAATATTATACAGCTGTTCTAAGTGGAAGACTATTAAAAAACCCTCTGATTTCTCTTTATTGTAGTTCCAAGATTTCCTATCCTGAAGGAAATTGGTTTGGATACAAATGTGGAAAAAGTAGTCTAACAGTTCAAAGGATTTATTCCAGAAAAGTTAGTCACACTTTTTCAGTAGAATTTCCTGTGAGTGGAAAAAAAATACTTCTTTTAGTTGAAATACTTGATGGATTCATTGTCAGCCAGTGGATGAAGTTAGTTGTTACAGTGAGGTTGGCTATCTGACTCCAAGTGACAGCTAGGTCTCAGCCAAGTCTTTCCTTCACAAATCACAGTATCAAGACCCTCTCTCACTACATCTCTGCAGTTTGGGGATTTTTTGAGGGGTTGGCCTTGAGCTGTGACCAGGCACACACCCAGCTCTCTCCCTCCTCGACAGGATGGGGTGGAATCACAGAACCGTAGAATATTCTGAGTTGGAAGGACCCACAAGGATCAAGTCCAACTCTGCCTCTGAACAGAACAGCCCCAACAATGTCTCACAACCAGGTGCCTGAGGACACTGTCCAAACGTTTCTTGGACTCTGCCAGGCTTGGAGCTGTGACCATTTCCCTGGGGATCCAGTTCCAATGCCCAGTCACCCTCTGGGTGAAAAATCTTTGCCTAAGATCCAATCTAAACCTATCCTTGATGCAGCTTCATTCCATTTCCTCGGGTCCTGTCACTGCTCACCAGAGAGAAGAGATCAGTGCCTGTCCCACCTCTTCCCCTGATGAGGAAGCTGCAGAGCCCAGTGGATCTCCCCTCGTCCCAATAAAAATGAGGTGACAAATTTTTGGGTCAAGATAAAGACAGGGAGGTCACTTAACTATGACTGTTGCATGCAAAACAGACTCAACTTCAGGAAAATTAATATATTAACAATTAAAATAGAATTGGATAATGAGAGAAAATTACAAAAATTAAAACAATGCCCTCATCTCACCCCTTTTTTTCCAGCCTCCATTCCCCTCTCCTATCATGCCCAGGGACACAGGGGATGGGGAATGGGAACTGTGGTCAGTGTGTTACAAACAACTGTCCTGGCTGAAGGCTCATTGAGTGGTCAGTGGGACCAGAGCTTTGAGAAATACACAGTAACTCTTACAGTTCTTGTATTTCCCACTTCCTTTCTCTTTCTGTATCTATCTCCTAAATTAGCTCTAATTTTCTTCACAATGTCTTTAGCTAGGAATGGATCTTTCTTCTACAGAGCATCTGGCTGGGTTGATTTCTATCAAAGTGGCGAATGATTTTACCTAATTTGACCTGTAAATGGAGAAAGAAAGGATTGAGTAACATATCATGCAGTGAATAAAGAGACTGTGACTACATGAAGTATATAGGAGAGCTTTTAAAAACTTACATTGATTAATAGCTTGTATAAATTTAAGCAAGGTAGTACCAAATGCAACTATGATTTATCAATATTTAACTGGGAGACAGCCACAAGTAATCAATAACAACAGACAATTAGGATACTGAGGTAATTAAAAGAATGGCAGTGGATGGCAAATGTCTCTAATAGCCTCATGAGAGAACTCTAATGATGATAATGGTAATGGACAGCTGTAGCACACTGCTCTGCATACAGCCACAGAGATGTGAAAGGCACAGTCGTGTTGTGACAAGTATTTCCAAATCCTTGAGCTTTCCCAGCCCACTGTGGCCCACCAGGCACTGCTGTTGGTCCATAGGGTCCACACTCACAGCAGAGTTATCCCACCTCACATCACCCTGTTCTGGAGAAGGTGTTTGCTTCCTTAGCAGCTGCTTCCTACCAGCGAGGGGTTTTAATGCTGATCTGCTTCTGCTGGCCCCACCTTGGTAGTTTTCTGAGTTTTCTTTTATCCCCTCAAGAGACCAAAACCTCTGGCCTTCTCTTCTCTACTTCCTCAGTTGCCCAGCCTGACAGCTCACTGTTTCTGCTGAGTCACTTTCCCAGTACAGAGGTTTCTTTGTTTCTTTGGGAAATTACTTTCCTGAAACCAACCTTCCTGTTTTTCCATTTCAATATTCCATATTGACATTTGAATTCTATATTTCAAAGGCAATGTTCCTTCCAAATAGTTCCTTTCCCCCTCATTCTGCAGCTGTCTCAACTATGCTGTTCCTGCATTATTTTTCCTCTGTGCTATTTATTGTGTTAAATCAGCCATTTGTTAGTTCAGCAATTCTGCTGTGGTTTGTAGATATTCTCAGGCCTTAAAATTATGCTAAATCAGCAATTTGGTTAGTTCCTGTCTCACCACAAGTAATGCCAAATGTATTTTCACAGTGTTGGCAAAAATTACACCATGGCCCATCTTGTCTTTAATGATCCCCTCTCTGCTTCTATGGTACAATATTATGTTAAGGCCTATCCAGGTCATTGGTTCCCTTCACCTGAAATAGCAAATTATGAGAAAGCCTATCAGCCTGGTCTTGGCTCACTGGTTCCCTTCCCCTGCTGTGGAAAACAGGCATCTATGTTGTTTTTGGATTTCCCTTTGCATCATCTCCATCAGGAAAGCACTTCAAGGGAATTTACTGGCAAATTCCTCAATTTAGAAAAATCATTTTAGTCTTACTGATCAACAGAAAATTAGCTGCCTGGCTTGAAAATTGTTCTTTATCCTCTCTGATACAATTTTTAGTTGTTTTTTTTTTTCCCCTCAAAATATATTACAGAACAGTTTTTTAGAAAAATGGCAAAAAATCATGCCTGTAACCATAATTTCTGATTCTATTGCACACATGTATAGTATTGGATGCTGGCATGGTACAATGGCATATTTAGATGGGAAAACTACTGTAGCACTTAAACTACTGTAGCACATAAAGCTGAAACTTTATGTTTCAGCGCATAAAGTTACCAGTTGAGATGCTTAGAGAAAAAAAAAAGGTATATACCAATATATTACATCTGTAATTGATAACTTTGAGAACTTTGCAATTTTGGTAAAGAATGGGGCCATTGTTGGACACAGGATATACATGTAAATTAATTGCTGTTATGGTCTTGTCATTCTTGCCAATGAAAAGGTAATTAAAAATAATACGTTATTGGTTTGGAGATACACTTTTATTAGATAAACATGCAGTCAAGGCAGCCAATGTAACTGTAATTTTAAGCAGAACCAGTTTCTATTTGTCTTTAAAAGCCCTTAGAATACTTTATGACCATTCAGTAGAAGGTTTTTATAGAACAAGGCCCAGGGGAAGAGTGGTATGTCCTTACTTTCTGTACACTTTACTCTTCTTGTACTGAACCTGTTCTACCAAACTCATGAGTACCAAACTGATTTCTATACTTACAATAGAAGTGACAATAAACTAGTTCATATTTCTCATCTTGAGATAGATAACTTGTTCAAAATACATTTTATTATGAGTAAAGCACAGCCTGAACAATTTATGGATTAATAACAATTGAAAAATGTTGGTTATGGTTTAAATGAAGAATGTGTCAGGCCTACCAAGAAGCAGCACACTTTTACTATGAGGTGGGAAATCAGATATTTGTGAAGAAACTGTGTGTGTGCACCAAATATTAAATTTTGAAGCACTGCTTTATTTTAACGTTTTAACAGGCCTATTTTAACATTAAGCATAAAATAGGGCAGGTTGTTCCAAGGAATTTATTATCTGCATTGAAAGATAGTGGACAATCTAAATCTCCCTTATATGGCTCAGTGATATTCTGTTTCATTTTAGATACCCTTTTAAGTATCCAGTGAGTCATCTGTAATAAATAAGTGTCTTGGGAGTGAAACCATTCCTGACTGGTAACTTGGGAGCACGCCATGGGTTTTGCCACTACAGATGTGATTCTGCACTATTCTGGAGGTGAATCTCTGATTAAGTTCCCTACCAAAGACTCTTATCAGTAAATCAAAATCACGTCGTAACACAGTGCCTACAAAATCTGTTTTACTGAAAACTCTGCAGGATTAAAATGATCAGATAATAAAACATCCAGGTGTTGTGTGGACTTGTGGGTGATACTCACTTATCACCAGCAGGTGATGTCACCAGTTTTAGCAGCAGTTCATGTATACCTGGTTCAGATCTGCTTTCAAAACTGTGTCCCAGAAACAGCTCTAAGAGAAAGAAAATATGATGTTTATATGCCACTGGGTAAGAGGTAGTTGTCCTTGGACTTTCTGACTTCTGTCTTGTAACGATGGATTGATGGGGTGGGATTGATTGTGGGAACACACAGCAGCCCAAAAGGTCATCAGATGCTCTTGAGATGTTCTCTCTGTGGCAAGC
Source organism: Climacteris rufus (assembly GCA_013398175.1). NCBI lineage: Eukaryota > Metazoa > Chordata > Aves > Passeriformes > Climacteridae > Climacteris > Climacteris rufus. The sequence continues at coordinate 164,053 of VZRZ01003493.1, read as the reverse complement.
TGGTGTCAGGGATCTGCTGCTTTCCTGGGATGGCAGTTTTGCCTATACAGGACTGCAGCACATTCCCACAGTTTAGCAGATGGAAACTGAAGACTTACTGCTAATTACAATTAGAACTGTTCACATATTTAGCCTATTTTTTCCTAAAAATGTTTTGAAGGATTTGTTGTTCTTGCATCCCTCAGTCAAATGTATTTGTCAGAAAGATACTTAAACCTGCAGATATACACGTGTATAATTTGTGTGTGCCTCTATATATGTATATATATACATATACATGGGTATATATGTATATAAATATTTATATGTAAACACACACATCCAGTGATTTTATTTTGTGATCTTTGTTTTCATGAGTAAGGCAGACCTTGAAAAAGCCTGTGAAACCTTTTGAAGTGTTTTTAGGAAGTTTCCAACCAATTTATTCCAGATTCTTTAATAAATTTACATTTTAACATCCCATTAAAACCTAATTATTTGGAACAATGAAAGAAGAAAACTCAGAATTAAAAACAGAAGGAACATTTAAAGCCCTGATATAAAATGTTTGCTATTTTCATGTAGTTATTTACAACTGTGTTCTGGCTGAATTAATGAGTTAATTTATTACCTGTATATGAGTATTTATTGTTGGTGTCATTATTATGTGACTGTAATTTTAATTAATTCCTTAACAGTGTGTCTGTGATTTCTGTGTGGAACATTAAATGTCAAATTGACTTTCTTTGTTGTCTCATTTGTAAGCATTAAAGTATTTATGTACAGTAAAAAGAAATTAGTAACAATTACTGTAAGAGATCTATTGCATATGCTAAATGAAAACAGTGCAAAAAACCCACCCTGTTGAAGTTTAGGCTATTTTGGATTGTTTACAAGTTAGATTGAGTATAGAACGTGGGTTCAAATGTAAAAAAATAACATTAAGCCTTGTATTACTCCTGATTGTGTGTCTGTCTGTGTGTGTGTTTCATGGTTTCTATTTAATTTTTGGAGACCACATTGTAGAAGGATACTTTTTACAGCGATGGGCAACTGCAGTCACATCATTGGTGATTAAGTGATTCTGTATTCTTGTTTCTTTGTATTTAGGTTAGTGAGAATCAGCTCTTCAGACTGAGTTTATCAAGAGTCCTCACTTTCTAATTTTTTTCAGTGTAAGAATGTCATGGGAGTCTCAAAATCTGACCTTATTAATCAGATTTTTTTTTTTTGCATTTTAAATATGTATTATGGCAGCAGAAGATGTTCCATATAGCTGGATAATTACTGTATTAGCCCTGAAAGTCTAGATAATGCCCCATGCCTTCCCAGCAGCAGCAGGAGTAGTGGTAACAGGGGTAGTATGGCCTTGGAGCTCTGGGTTTCATCTTAACCTCATGCTAATTCTTACTGATAAATGGTTTGCCAGTTTCATGTGAAAGTACCATAAATGAGCGTAAGAACTAAGAAAACTGTGGCAAGCCAGATGAGTATTTCTGAAAAAAAAAAATCTATTTCAATCTTTCTATTAGAAATAGAATAGAAGAGGGTTTGGACAAAACTTTATCATCTTGCAATTTTGTAATTAAATTTCCCATTCCACAAGCAAGTCTTGAAAAGATTGGGTGCTGAAATTTTGCCAGACTGTTAAAGCTGTAAGTAGTTGCTACAGTGTGTTGACACCCTGTAATCCTTGTGAAGCCCCTTCCAGTTTTTGTACAACCAAAGCTGTTCAATAAACTGAAGGTATTTTAGCACAACTCACTTTTGAGGTTATTGAAGGCATGGGTATGTACCTCAAGAACAAAGCTAAATCCAGTTTTTAGGTGGAAGTATTTGGCAGTGAACTAGAATAAGAAACTTCTAATTTTTATTCAGAGTGGTCATCCTTATTTGATTGATTATTCTAACTATTTAGAATTTTTATTATCCTATTAGAATATTGTATTCCTACAGTCAGTTGAAATTTAAAATAATAGATATAAAATACTGTTTGGGGAAGGCCATTTAATTAATGCAAAAAATTGAAAACATAGATCCTAAGAAATCTAACCATAATTTTAAGTTGATAAGATAGCCTGAATATGTATTTTCATATTACATATTTTAAACCTTAACATAATTAAAATAGGCTAAATCTCTGTATCTAATTTTCACTTACACACATATTGATAAACAATCCAGGGGATGCCAATGGCTTTATATAATGCTGATTACAAAAGAAAACCTTATTTCTTACAGCAGAAAAATCCACCCACATGGAATGTTTTGAGTGGTCCAGATAAGGATCTTCTGTGTTAATGAAGCTTATTTGCATGATAAACATGCTCATTTTGCGTTTTCCTGCTTTGGTGTCATCTCAGCCTTTCATTTGCAGATTAAACAGGCAGTTGAACATGGGGATTTTTTTTCTGTATAAACCTTTTTTTTTTGTTTGTTTGTTTCAGGAGCATTACAAATCAAAATGCTAATGTTTTATGAAGTCACCCTACTGATGTTCATATTATATTACAGAATATGGCTAAAAAGAGGCCAATGTTAAAGGGAATAATGAGAATTTTATTTAGGTTCAGATATCTTTTAAGATTAATGCAGTGGTGTAAATAATTAAAAAATAATAATGGATTAACATAGACCTATATGAAGAGTGTTGAGTCCACAAAGTTGCTGTGCAGGTACTGCAAGAGCTGATTTGAGTGTAGCCACACACTGAAGTATTTATTTCATTTTTCAAAACTTTTATCAAAATCTGAGCCACAGCTCTTTCAGGGCTTGCGTCTCAAGTGGCAAGTTTAATCTGCATGGGTGTATAAATCCTCACATTTGAGCTTCCATAAATTAAGACTGGTTTGACCTGGAGCATAATATTATGGTAGTGCTTGGTTCCCCTCCAGAGCTGAGGAGCTATTGTTCTGTGCACAGGGCCTGCAGGGGAAAGACAGATCTGCCCTAAAGAGTTTCCACTCCAAATAGCCATGACAAATAATGGGAGGAAAGGGCTGTTATTCATATTCACTTCTTATACCTGAAAAACTGATTCATAGAAGATGTTATGAAAAGCCCATAAAAGTCAGGGAAAGGCTCCCAGTGACTTCAGTGGATCTATGGTATTATATCAGCCAAGCACTTAGGGACATGCTTAAATGATTGTCTCACTCTAAGGCCTGTTCCACACAAGGTTTGCAGAATAGGCTGGAAACAGTATTTCTGGTGCCAGTACTGAATGAATTACCCACAAATGCTGTAATTTTGCCAAACAGTAAATCTATTTATGGAGCTTATTCGGTCTTTCAGCAGTTAGACAATCCCATATGTATGGGAACATGCACCTTGCATTTCAGTTAAAGCCCCCAGACCTGATTTGTAGCCTATGAAAATCAATTCAGTTCTTCAGCAGACTTTGCATGACCACCCCAAGGAATTTTAATCATTGATGCAATAACTCTAAAATTGATCTTGTGTTTAAGAAATAATTTCTTCCCTGCTACCACCAAAAATACTGGTTGCATATCAGGCTCAGAAATGCCTTACTCATTCTCTCTGAGTAAGACACAGTAAAGTAGGTCATAATCTGGGGCATCTGAAATATCACTTGTAGTGAGTCTTGCATGCAGCAGCCAAGGGCAAGTTTGTCCCCACCAGTGCACTCCTTAGATCTCCACTGCAGAGTCTATATTCAGACTCCTCATGGATGTCAGTGGGAACTCAGCCTGTGCTCTGGTACAGATTGTGCAAGGAAGGAAATGGAAAATCATCTGGGTAGTGGGAAAGGAACATTAATAAAAACGAGAGGGTAGCAAGCCACTAAAGAGAGGCTAGCCTGTCCCAGTGTACTAGAACATGAAATCCATGTTCTGTTATGGTGGTATTTATTAGCATCACTAAACATTATTAATTATGCAAGGAGACAGAACTCCTGCAATGCACAATCACACACACACACATAAAACATCCTCCTTTTCCCAGAATGTTTATCACCTCATAATTTCATTTGCCCAGATGAGAACGGTCTAGAGTAGTAAAATGTGTTTCCAGGGCACCAGTCAAATTTGTGGTTTTGGCTAGAGATACCTCTAGAAATGAGAAGGGAAAGGAAATTGGGGTCAAAATCCCTTGCCATTCTCACAAGGCAAGGGCATAGCTGATGTTCTGGCAGCCTTGATGACTGAAAAGGGGGAAGAAAAGAGACAATGGCAAAACCAGACCAGGGCCATTGGCTCAGATGGATTTAGAGCATGCTGCTCTGTTAAAAATCACTTCATGAGAAGCGTTGGAGAAACAACTGCATGGTGAATGGCAGGGGTGCCCAGAGGCACTGCAACATGAACAATGGAGGGGAGAAAAATTGTCCTTGCACTTGAGCAGCCGTGGAGTTCTGTGATACCTTCAGCCGTCTGATCACCACCATGGGTGAGAAGATTTTACATTCAAATAACTTGCTTGTCCTTCAAAAATCTTCCATGTCTCCATAATATGTATTGTGTAGAGGACAAATTAATTTCATAGAAACTCACTACCAAAGTTAATTAAAGTTATTCATGTTAAAGTTTACTAAAGTTACCCATGCAAGGCAGGAAATTGTAAGTTAGGACAATGTCCCTGTTTTTAGTATGTTGTGTTAGATCACAAGTGACACCAAACTGGAGTGATCTGCAGCTGTAGGTGCAGCCAGTGCTGCAATATGTAAGCAGAACTGTTTGCATTCCAGATGCAATCTCAGCCAGGACTTGGAATTTTGTTGCTGTTGGGATTGAAGTGGATCCTTGCTATGATTATAATGTTAAACATTTTTGTTACAGTCTCCAAAGCAAATATTGTCTCCTTGGGAGTCCAGCAAATCTTTGAGAAAGGCTTCATCCTGCATGTGATGCTCAAGAGTAAACACTGCATATTTAATTTACTTAAAAATAGTTTCGTTATTGGATACAGAACAGTGGCAATGCATTAGTAAGCATTTTTCAGTTGTACAGCAGGTAAATAAAAGAGTCTTTAGTGCTCTTCTTTTGAAAGAAACATTCCTGTGGTTCATCTGCCAGTTTTGCCTCAGTTTGTACTGGGTTGTTCTCCATGCCTTAATGATTGTAGTTGGTCTGAAAACCTGCAGCCAAAAGCTCTGTTAACTTGTCTTGGCAACTCTGGTTTTCATGTTTGCCTGCTTCTGGTGTGGCTGTCCATCCTGCTGTGTCTTTGAAGTAAACTTAGGCTCTCTACTAAAAGAATGTGTGATTTTCCTTTCCCAAATACTGTATTATCTCATGGACTGATGCAAATCTCCCTTAGTTGTCACTGTTCATCAAAAATCCTTGTCTTTTATTCTGGATTTGGATAAATGTTAGTGAATTCCATGTCCGTTTGCTTTCCTGCATTTTAAGCAATTCTCAAAACATGCCATAATGTTCAGTGACAATGATAAGCCTTTTGCTTCTCTCCGGAGGAAAAGCTGAATAAATTCCTCTGAGCTTGTCTGATTCTTATGGGTTCTGCTGGTAATTAAGGAAGTATTGCTGAGTTTGAGCAGAAAATGCCTCAGTTCTTACCTGTTGTGAGTGTGTCTGGTAGGATGCAATCTCGGGCCCAGAAAGAAAAGGTGCTATAAGGTTTGAACATTACTCAGTACAGTCTCCAAACTACTTGACCATATCTGCATTACAAATAGCCATTGATAACCATCCATGTTAATTGTGTGGAATTTTTGCCTGCTAAAGAAAATGTAGCAGAGTTTGGAAACTTGGAATCCTTCCAGTTTAGAGACCATGCCTGCTTTCTACAGGGGAAAAGCCATCTGCAAAGATGGAAAAAAACCCCAGCTTTCTATTGACATTAGATTAATAAGAACTGCAAAAATAAAGATTGACATTTTTGAATATTAGGATGTTTGTAGATTTAGAGGAACGTTCTGTATTTGATCCTGAGGAGTTATGGTAGCAAATAAGCCTCGTGATGCAGCAGAGGATCCGCAGGGGTGGGGATGCAGCTCTCTAGGGAGGTCCTCCCTGTGTGGTTTCTCCTGGGAAGCTGCCCGGACCCTTCGCGGGGGGAAGGCTCAGGGAGAAGTGTGCGATAATCAACAGTGCCATCTTGTGAGCACAGCCAGCCCCTGCACAGCCGAACGGGGATTCAGGCAGAAATAACATAAACATTGCTGTGCTGTCGCCTTTCGGGAGTATCCAGGACTTTCTGAGCAGCTACCTGGTCAAAACGCCAGGATCATGGGTTGTTTCTTTATATTAACAGACTCCCGTGCTGGCCGTACCCCTTGATCGTGTAGGCAGGGTCGTCTGGTAGTTTATCCTGTAAATCAATACCTGCTATCAAATACGGTAGTACATAGCAGTATCTTACTTTCTTGTATCCCCTGTGACCTTTCTTCTTTGCTTTCTTATTGTCATTCAACAAGTAAGAGCATGCAAATCCACCATGAAAGGCATTTTAGCAAATAACAGTCAAGCCTACTTTATAAAGAATGATTTATGATATTATTTCTGTTACTCATTATTGGCTCCATTCCTTGAGATGATGAAGGACCTATCTTTATTAACCTCAGCTAGCCGAAAACATTTCATCTAGGAGTTTTTTTGAAGAAATGCATCTCGGTAACTCATGATGGAAGGCATCTGTGCTGACCCATCAGCACTGCTGTGACTTTCAATATATTATACTTAATAACAAATAAACATCCTTAGCCAGAAACAGAATTCTGCACTGCAGCTTGATTACATCTGCAATGAACAGTGATTGCCCTGACTATTTGAATACAGAAACAGTGAGTGATGGCAAGCAAACACAATCTGTTTAAAGCCCTGCTGATGAAATACTTTCAGTCCTCAAACCAAGGGTTCATCATTATTCCAAGGTGGTGTATGCTTCCCCCATTGGCTGTAGAAGTTGTCCTAATCTAGGTGGGGAGAGAGTGAACACAGTGGCAGTCTTCTCTGGTAAATGCAGCTGAATTTTTCAAAGTAAAAGCGGGGTAAAATGTCTTCAAAAAGACTGTTGGAACAATGCAGTTGAGAGGAACAGCCATTGTGGAGTTCTTCATGCCCAGGCTGGATGCAGCCTGGTAGATAATATTTGGACAAATGTAACTATTGTGCTCCAGCAGAACAATTGTGAGTAAAAAATGACAGTGATACATTGCTATTATTTGCTTTTAAACCCATTTTAAAGAACTAATTGATACTTTTTTAGAGGAAAATCCTTAGGCATGAACAAAGGTATTATAAAACTTAGTAAAAGACTGAAGCCTTTGCTGACAAATTTATTTGTGCCTTTGTTCCATTACTAGCCTCTGTGTTTTGAGGGCCTCTGTGAGTCTCACTGATATTGATTTGGTGCTGTGGGTCTGCAACAGGTCAGACTGGATGGATCTCTAGTAGACATCACCTGGGAGGTCACAGCTTGTACAGTGCATGCAGCAGCTTTGAACTTCAAAGGCTTACTAGAATTTTAATGGGTAAGTATTACAATAACAGGTTTTTGTGAAATAGCCATATTCTTCCGCCTCACAAGGCCCATTAATTTAAAGGAAAACAGTGAGGAAAAAGCTAAAAAAAAAAAAAAAAAAAAAA
>VZRZ01003493.1:128433-156482 GCA_013398175.1 Climacteris rufus | reverse complement strand
AAAACAAAACAAAACCAAAAAAAACAACAAAAAAAACCAACAAAAAAAGCCTTGCATAAAACATTACCAAAAAGCTTCAACTCAACCCAAACCAAACCAAAAGAACCTATTCCATTTTTTCACACGTCTTCACCACTTTTTTTGTGACCAGGGTATTTTTATGGTACTATTGTGTTCTGATGTAGAAAGCAAATACATTTCTTTGTTAGTGCTTAATTGATTTATATGCAAGCACATACATATACAGTATATATTGCTGATGCAATACCCAAAGGGAAAGAAGGTAGCAAAACAGACATTTTGGTGTGTTTGTTGTCAGGAAATGTCATGATTCATCTTTCATGAGCATCTGCAAATATGCATCTGCCAAATCTATTTTACTAAAAGCTTGTTCTCAGCCAAACATATTCTCACCCCAAGAGTACAACATTTTTGATTGACAAGTAGAAAAGGATTAATGACTGCTTGAATGTCTCTACAGATTCCCACACTCCCATTTTCCACTGCACAATAGGAACAACGACCATGATTCACTCTCACTGGCACATGGTAGGAACGACTTTATTGTTTTTCCAGTTCTGTACATATCCTTTGGAAGTGACACAGGTGGAACAAATGAAGCCTTACAGGATGAAGACTAGGGCTCACCCTCAGCGGCTGGCTTTGCTTAAAAATTTGCTTAATACCTAACTGCTGTTTCCAGAGCATTGCATTCTAATCCACATGAGGCACTACTAATGAAATGGTATTTATGGAAGTTGTCATTCTTGCTTTGCTACCAAAAGGGTCTATGCTAGTGCAACAGATAAAACTGTAGTAATTATCAGGGCTCATCAGGCCACACAGTTTCCTGTCTCTGATTTCATTTAGCTCTTGCTCTCACACCAAGAGAACAACATTTCCACTATAGCAGTGCAATGAAATTGTAACCCATGTTTTAACAGGCTGAACACAAGAATTGCACTGGGGCATTAAAATAAACTTTGATATCCTCTGATAAGGATATCCTTTGCCATTCTGTGACTACCTTTCAGTTTGAGATTAAATACTGCAGAGCACATGAAGTTGCTACTGAGCTTCCTGGCAGTGGTGAGCCATAGTCTGTTGGCTTTCATTAGGAGCAGGGGAGACAAGGGAGAGGAACTGTTCTCATTTATTTTGGCAAATGGAGTTGCCAACATCTTCTGAAATCAGCAAGAAATAAGCCCAAACCAGAGACATTAAACTTGATTTATGGTGATTGAAATAACTTATGTTCCATGATTAGGATTAAAGCTCAGGTAGGTATGCTCGGGCATGCAGGGCTGCCCTCTCATCTCAAATCCCAGCTCATTTCAATACATGCCCTCAAGATTGCAACTAAGTGTGGGTAACATGGCATCATGGTTTGCTGTGAGGATTATTTTTGAGTGCCATAAATGATAAAGTACAGGAATATCACCAATTATTTCCAAATATCATTTTGTAGTATGAAAAAAAAAATCTGTGTTCTCACAGTATTTGTTGATTTTTCCTTCTTCAACCTTAGTGGTAAATAGGCAGCATTTCATTAATTTATATTGTGCTTTCTTTCTTGACAGGTCCATTTCTATCTTAATCTGTTGGGTTTTTTTTTTTTTGCCAGAGAAAAAACCTTGATTAGGCTCATCTTGTTTAATGTTTAGCTGTATTTTTATCTTCTCTCTAAAAGAACCAAACCTATTAATAGAATGGTTTGAAGTGTGTGAATCCCCTGTTGCCATCCACAAAAAACATTTAGAAGAATTGTCCCCTTTTTACTATTTTTTTTTTTAGTTCCTTTCATTCATGTAGACTAAAAAAACACCATTCGAAACAACAAAACAACAACAGAACTCTGTGTGGTTCATTTCTTTTCTAATGTGGGGTGAATTTATGAATGTACTTTCTGTGCTGGAAATGCAAATACCTGTTTTGGCTGACTCCCTCCCCATTCTGCTACCCACCCTTCTGGGTTGCAGATTAGAGACATGGTCTCCTGTATATAGAGGATGAGTTAATAAAAAATAAAGTACATAGGAGGCCAGAGTAAATGGAGCATATAATTTTTTCATGAACTGGTCTCTTAAGTTTCATTTTGCAAGACATCATGATTTTCTACGTATTTATGAAAATATGAAAGAGTGAACTTGCTGGTTAATGTGAAATCTACTTAGCAATTTTAAGTAAGGCTGTATCTTGCTTTCCCTTCAGAAAACCCAGAATCTTCTGCAGGCACCACCACAAAAGATAGCAAGTTATGTTAGAAGTTTCTGTAATACTGCAAACGTTTCTTCAGAGTTTCTTGTCTTACAAAACAAATCCATGTTTGTGCTATTTGGTAACATGCAAGCAAAAACATTGTCAAACTGATACTTAAGGATGGTATGTGATGCTTCAAGAATAAAAATTAATCTAAGATTGATATAATTGTACCCATATAAAATAAAGTACAACTCTTAAGAGAGATGAATGAATATAAACTTTTGAAAAAACTTAGGAGAGTGAGGGTTTTTTTCTAGCATTCAAATGGTGTTTTCAATCTTGAAAGCTCTAAAGCAGTTTATAAAGATAATTAGGCATAAATGTCCCCATTTCACAGCTGTGCAAACAGAGGGAAACAGTTCTGTAACCTACTTACCAAAATCTTACCGAGGTAAGCAAATCTTGAGCCACCAGATTGCAAGCAGTGGTTCGTTAAGATTGCTTTTGTGTGCCTACTTCTTTTTAGCTAAATTAATTAATATTGATATATCAAAGAAGCAAAAGCAGTCCTAGATCTCAAGCTCTTAATATGACCTGTTTCATTTCTGTGTGAAGTTACATTTCTTTGATAAGACAAAACAGAACAATCCAATATATTTCCATTCTCTCATTCGTTGGGGCCTTTGAACACCACTAAAATTTCCAGTTTAATGTCTAGGAAGGTGTAAAGCAAGAGGTATCTTGCATTGCAAGAGCATTGCACTTAGGAATGGTGCAAAGTACAATCCAGGTGATATCTCAACCACCAGTTGCAAGGCATTCAGGAAAGGTGCTTGTAAACAGGCTCCACCAAGTATACAGCATATAGCAGCATCTCCATGACAACTGCTTTATAATTCATGCCACACAATATATAACTTTGCTGTTTAAAAAAAAAATAAATAAATGCCCTGCCAACATACTAACAAGGCCACATTCCCACGTTCTTGAAAATTAAATGAACCTAAAAGATGTTTTGGCAATCAATTAACAATTAAATAAAGCTTTAGGGATATTAGACAGTATGAATTACAGTATTTATGGCTTTGATGTGATCATAAAATCTCATTCTTTGCTTCTCCACCATTCTCACCATTTCAAATCCCCATAATTGATACTGATGCAACATTTCAGTCAATAGCTATAAAAGGGAATGAGGAGCATGAAATGGCTCTTTAGCATTAAATGAGTAAATAAGATCACGCTGAGCTTTGTATTTCAGAAATTTTTGCTAATCATTCTTATTTTAACTCACAGACTTGAAATGTTTGAGGCATATCAACAGGTTTGGGGACTGGCAAATAATAAAAAGGTAGCAAAGATAATGGAAAAAATTTTTTCCAATGTGGTGGAGAGAATTAAAACTATTTAAATGCCTTTTCCATTTATTGCTCCAATGCCGAGGTAACCAATCAAATAAAACGGCTGCTGTAAGATTAATATACATTCTGAAAGGTAAGAAATGGAGTGCAAGTTTAGTTCTGTAAATTTACCAAGACAATAGCAGCATAGATAAATCATGAGAAGGATAAACAGTTAAATACCAAGTTTTTACTGGCTGTGTTCTACTTTAGAAGTCACAAAAAGAAAACAAGGGTAACAGGGAAAAGCAAATTATGTTCAATGTATTTTAAGCATCCTATTAATTGTTCTGGTTTAATTAACATCTGCTTGTTCTAACCTAGCAATTTTGTTTTAAACATCAAATCTAGGAAATGCTGGAACACAGGCCTTGACTCCTTCCATTGCCAAAAAGGGGATCTGAACCCATCATAAGAGTGCTCAGTTGTTTTTGTGCTGACTTTTGTATTTGGAATTCTGTATTATAATGTATAGAATATGTAGTGATTTCAAAACTGAGGAACAGAAACTACACAAGATATCAACTATGAAGGAATTGCCAAATGACAAGTAAAAGACTTCTGTTGAGTTATAAAACTTAGTTAAGGAAAGAGCAAGGCAAACAAACTCATTCTGGAATGAGAAACACAAGTCCAAAATACAAGGACCTCCTCATGAGACAAGTTATTGACTTAAGTTTACAGGTTTTAGCTACCAAGAAGACAAGCTTAACTCCCCAGTGAGACCTAATTCAGAATAAAATTACATTAGTGGCCAAACGACAGCAGCTCTGCTGATCTAATCCTGAAGCAGGGTGTGTTTATATCAGAAACACAGGGTGATTATGGCTGTTTTCTGTCTCTTTGCTGCCTGCATTTTCTCCAGTGGATGAGAAGAGAATTGAACTAAAACATCCAGCAACAGTTCAAAATGGAACTGGGGTTTCACCTTTTTTCCAGGGTTCCAGGCATGCAGTATTATTTTGAGATTTCTGACTCTGGAGCAGAATTTAAATTGCTTGATTTACAGAGAGGTGGTGTTCTGGTTTGAAAATAGACTAAATCTGGTGCCTGAACTTGAGGAATGGAGGCAATTCTTTATTTCAGCTGTTCAGGGGTATATACTAATGTGTATTGTGGGGTTTTGTTTGTACTGATGATTATCCTCCTGAATTATGGGGGCCTGTTCTTCTGCAGAACACTCAGAATTTAACAGCGGGGGAGTGGAAGAAGGGGAACATTTTGTACATTAGGACAGTTTAATTTTCCACAGCTAAAAATGATAAAAAGTCCCAGTGGAGATGAGCTGCATTTTTCTTTTAAACAACAAAAAATGAGCTCATCTCAGCAGATTCTGCAAGGTCCATAGTCAAAGTTCTGCTTTCTGTTGTAGCAGCAGGTCACATTAGAAATACTTAAATAAGGAATGGAGGAGGCAGTTGCACACAAATATTGATGCCAATGGAATGGCAAAGATGATCATGTACAAGTTTATAAATTTATATTTATATTCCAGCCAGAGTGACTGGGTCTCTGGGCTGAAAGAGGCTGGGTTTTCCACTGATTGACCTTCTCAGAGCAATGTGAATGAGGGAACTCTTTTCTAGTTTAATTATGTTGACCATTGACAAATATTTCTTTTTTTCTGACTTTGTCATTCCATCTTTCAGTTACCCCCCTAACCCTGTGCATTTATTCCTTTCCTTCTCTTTGCAATCTGCATAGCTCTGGCTTCTTGTCCAGAATGTTACTCCCCTTGTCCATTCGGTATTTGCTCCATTAACTCTTCCTTTTCCCTCTTTCTTTGAAGAGTTACTGCTGTGTTGAACAATCTTCCTACATTCCTGTCTCCAACTCTCCTCCTTCTCTTAGACTTCCAGACTGTGCTGCTGAGCATGGTGATATTTGGGTCTCCTACAATGCTAAGAATATCAGTGTTTAATAAATATCGGTATGGGAAATGCACAGTTGCTATAAGAGAAATAAATAGCTCAGGCAAAAATTGAGATACTGCTGCCTCTGCATCAGCCAGTGGCTGCACTGACTGTAAAATGTAGCTAATAACTAAATTGTCAGTTTTGGTGTGTGCTAAAGAAACCAAGCAGTGTCACACACACACATTTACTTTCCATTATCCTGGCAACCCCCAGTATATATATATCCTTGTGGTGCAATGTAAACTCCTTTCAAGATGACATTTAAGAGGAATTTAATCTGTATAGAGCACTAACAAACTGAAGAATAGCAGATTTATTCATTTAAGAGAATTATTCATTTAATTTTCTCCATTTAGTATTTATATTAATTTACCATTCATTTATTCCCTTCATTTTTATTCATTTATTCATTTATCAAATATTCATTTTAATGGTTTTCATTATCACTATAGTAACTGTAGGGACAGATTTGCAACAATTTTATTCCTTAAATAGGTTTAGTCCTGGAAAATCTACAGAACAGAGTAAGGCCACTTGCTCTGTCAGGTTCATTCCCTTTTCTCAGAAGTGTTTGTCTCTTTACTCCCCTTGTTTCTTTACAAGAAAGCTCTCCCTTGATTCTCTTAAATTACTTGATATGTTTTATGACAACAGCTTAGTTCAGTGATATTAGACCAAATGCTTGACTGATGTGAATGACTGAAACCAGAGTGTGTTATTCAGTGTTTTGGACACTGATTTAGTCTACTTGTTTCTCCACATATTTTTCCAGTCTTTTCTGTATAGAATGGCTTTTCCTCTAAAATTCACCTCTTATTCCCTTATAATGCCACTTCCATTTCCATGTAAATGAGTCCCCTGCAAACCAGGGAACAATGACCGTTTAAGCAACAAGTGTTTTGAACTACAGCAGGAGAGAGTCCAAAAACTCTCTAAAAACTTGGGAAAACATTGGATTCTGTGTATTAATTTCCATTGGAGCACTGAGAATTCAGATCTTTTGTTAATTTTTTTTTTCTCTAATGTGAAAACACTGGATGAATAATATCTTTCAACTTCACTAAGCATCAGATTGTGCTTTTGATGAGGAGAACAAGGACTGGATCATCTGATACCTTTTCTATAGGACCAGTGCTTTTGAGTTAGAATTCTAGTTCTTTGGTTATAGCTTTATAGACTGATGAGTGCTCATGCAGTTGAGTCCTTGAAGTGTATTACAAGTCACCTAAAAGGATATCTTCTGTGTAGTGAAATTTTATCCTGGAGAACAGGATATTCACAGATGAACCCATGCTTGTTCTTGGTGAAGGATTAAGCTGTTTGTGGGTTTTGACCTTCCATTTTCAGTGAGCTCCCAATGGCCTAGAAAATGTCTCTGACTGGTTTAGTGCTTCTTTGCATCACAACTTCAAACCAGTGGCAGTATCTAGTCTCCCCTATCTAAACTTTTTCTTCTTTAATCAAACAGTGCATTTGAAATTTAAACTCAATAATCCTTAGACAACTCTAAATTCAAGCCATTCACACAATATAATCTTTAATAGGATATCTGTGCTCTGAGTTGTTCCAGAAACTTTGGTGCTGTGCTAACAACAGAAACACAGCTGAAATACTTTACTACATCCTGATTGGTTGGATAGTACCTATATTTAACAAAATTTTTTTTATTCCATCATTTATAGCACCAGAATAGGAAAGAAACAGAACTATGCTTGTAGAAAGCATCATGAACTGGGTATTTCCTACAATTGCATATTAAATATACCAAACTGCTTCAGATATTTACATTCAGGTTATCTTTGTTGCCAGAAGAGCTAGAAGTAATTTTCTTTACATGAGATCTTAAGTTTGTAGAGTGTGTTGTGAGTCTGCAGAAAAACCTCTTCATACCTCAACCTGAGGCTGCAACTCTAATTTTGAGAACCAGTGCTCTAGAGGCTTTTTATCAGCTCCAAAAATGTCTTATCTCTGGTTGCTTTCAACTGCATAATAAGAGGTCATTTGAAATAGGTAATGTCTTCTTAAGGTTTTATAATCTAAAGCCCATGGTTGTCAATGCACATTCATTGATTTCAGGGACTCTGAATCCAGGTATTTATTCATAATATGTGGTGTTGGCTTAGTAAATTTAGCAGTAGTAAGATATGAGGAAATGGGGCTGCTTATTAAACCTCGACAGAAAAATTCTGGTGGCATTTACTTTGTCAGATAAAGTCTTGGAATTCCTGTGAATCTAAATATTTTTCAGCAATGGGCTTTTTTAATTAACCTCTGCCTGAGAAAGTAATCCTCTTTCCAGCTCATCTGCCCAGCTCCTCCTAGCTCCTGAGAATCCTTGCAGCCCTGGAGAGGAAATCCTTGGGTTTTTGGAGGGCTGTAGTACCACCTGTGTGGTTATAGCCTGCAGGAGCCTTGGGTTCCTGCTTGCTGAGGGTGGACCTGGAAGGTTAGGCCTAGACACAGTGTAAAACATCATTAAGACAAATGTGTATTTTTTCTTTACGCTATAACAAATTTTCTTCTGAATATTGGCACTCCTAAATTTATTTTTTTTAATCCATCAATGAAACTTGTAAAAAAAAATAAATCAAACTATACATTCAATTAAGAGGAGACCATAGTTTAGGCTTTCTTTCATTTCATCTTCTCGCACAGTGTTTGAATGAGTTTTGTATTTGAGGGAGTTTCAGTCCCCTCCCCCTCAGCAGAGACTCGAATCAGTGGGAACAAATCTGATGTGTGCTTTAACTGTCTGGTGTGTGCATGTATGTTTTTTCATTAAATCTGAACATTAACCTGATGGCCTTTAGGCACAATGCTTTCTGAAAAACTTAGGCGTGCTGATTATTGCTTGCTTTCTAACTCCAGATCTTCTTGCAAACACTACAGGGACCTCATTAAATTCTGCAGCTGTATTACCCTCCTTCTTTATTAACTTCCTTCAAATATCCTGCCGTGGTCTAATGTCTTCTCTCGTCAGCTTCCACTGACTCTACTTTATACACCTGAAGGAGATTTTATTGTTCTTATTTCCTTGCTCTGAAAACTTCATTCAGTTTTGACTTCTCAGGATTTTTTTTTAAGTTCATCCCTCCATTGTGTCAGCCTTTGTAGTCCCTTGATAATAGTCTGTGCTTTTTAGGCATGACATGCATTTTTTAATCATTATTTTAATTTCCTGATTTAAATCTAAATAGGGCAAGAAGTACAGCAGAAACAAAGATGGTCTTGTCATCTTTTTTTTTGTCCTAAAAAAAAAGGAGAACTTTCAATAACATGAAAAAATAGTCTCAAAACCTGGAGCAACCTTATCTTTATTTTTTAGGAGGCTGTTATTCCAGTGAGTAAACTATTGGCTGTAAAAGACAGCCCAATTCACTGGTGTACCCTAAAAGTTGGAGCCACAGCCACTCATTGCCTCTGGAATCTGGCCACATGGGCTTTGTATTGATTCCCCCAGTTCTTGCTTCCACTCCAGGCTCTTTTGACCTTCATGACAAACATTCATATTGCAAGAAAGGTGAAAGATGCTTTTCTGAGGAACCTCTAACTATTATATATATCTAGTCTTGCCCACATATTGTACTGTTTACAGAGACAAATTTCATCCTTAACTTTTTGTCACCAAGAGCCTTAGTTTCACACACTTCACCTGAGCTGACCATTACTTCTTCACTTCATTTCCAATCTCTTATTGTTAGAGAGACTTGTTGGATCCTATCTCTGTGTCACTCTCAGCAACAGATGAACATGCAAACACATTTCAGTTAAATTAAGGATACTGGAAAAATAAAAAATAAACTCTTAATGAAAAATTGAAACATATAGATAGAAAAAATATTTCAAGGAAACAGTATAGTAAAGGAATGTAACAATTATGCAGAGCCAGCTCAATTCAGCATTTTAAAGAAGTCTCTGTGTCTGCTTGCAAGCACTTATGCTGCTCATTGCAATCTGTAAGGCAAGATTAATTAGCCAATTCAATTAGTAGCCAAATCAATTACAGTGACCAATGTTTCATACAACTACAGAGCAAAAATATTCTGAGTGGAACGTAGCATTCATTACAGGTAACAATACTTTCATAACACATTCATAATCTGAGCTTCTGAAATTGAATAGTCTGATGAAGTACAAGGGAAAATTCACCATATGTTAGGATTTTCCAGTGCTAGTGTTCCCAAAATTTTCTTATGGTTCTGGTATTATGGCTCATTTTCTTATGGTTGACAGTGTTCCTGCAATGCTGAAATGGAACTTGGGTGGTTGTTGTATTTTACAGTAAGTTGAATGTTCAGCGGCTTACTGGTCTAACAGATCTTCATTCTAATCACTTTAAAACTGCTCCTGTTGATTTCAGAATATTTCTTGAATAAATCAGAATTAATTATGGGATGTAGAACTCAGTTTCTCAAATGATTCATGGAGGTTTATAAGGAAAAATAGATTCAAACATGCAGAAATTATTCCCACCTACAGAGAGGTAGCAGTGTGATTGTGTCTTCAAAGATTGATAAAGAGATCAAAGGAAATGCTTTGCTCTAGGATTTCCTTAGATCAATTAATAGAGTAAGTCCATCTGCCCTGTGTTGCATTATACCACCACAGCATCCTCAGTAGTCTGTGGTGCAGTGATGGTACCAACACCACATTTCCTACCTCTATATCTAAGCTTTAAATGCTAAAGCTTGATCATACAATTTGAAAGGGACCATCAAGACCATCTTTGCCAACCCCCTGCCATGGGCAGGGACACCTTCCACCAGACCAGGTTGCTCCAAGGCACATCCAACCTGGGCTTGGACACTTCCAGGGATGGGGCAGCCACAGCTTCTCTGGGCAACCTGTGCCAGACTCTCACCACCCTCTCAGGGAAGAATTTCTTTCTGTGATCTAAATATATTCTTTTTCAGTTTAAAGCAATTTCCCCTGTCCTTTCACTACACACCCAAGAATGATGCTACCAAATCCTTTATTTTGCAGAATATCCATGAAGAGTCATATACCATATCAAAATGAAGATGTATCTTTTTTACTGTTTCTATCAGTTGGGTTCTCTGAGAATTTGATGCTCATTCTGGATGCTTATGCTGGTTAGTTCTCACTGACCACAGAATGTGCCCTCTTCTGGCTGTGTGAACTCCAAGTCAGGTGAAGAGCTGTGCAGGCAGGAAAACTGCAAAAACACACAATGCTTTTCATCTCTCCTATGCACTTACAGCTGTGTTTTCTGGTCACAGCACTGCTCACACAGGGATATGTACACACAGAAGTCAGGTCCAGCTGCACTGGGGATGTATGGCTTGGAAAACACTCACAGAAATCGGACTGAAAACTGGTTTTCTTCAGAGCTGGTTGCTTGTTTGTTTACAGAGAGTAGCACAAAGGATGAGCATTGAGAATGGCTTCAGGCAGAGGCAGATCTAAAAGAGAGGCCGAGTCTGGGGCCATCTGGTGTGTCAGCTCACATGGAAAACCAGGGACTTGGAGTGCAGGGCCAAGTCAGTGACACCTACTAGAACCTGCTGCTGGTGAGGAGGATTTTGCTCAATTTGCTGCTACCTCCGCATATATTCCTGCAGTAATTGGCCAAAGAAAATTAAAAGAACTACTGAACCCACTTCTTGGGGTACAAAATAAAATGTTTAAGTCTTTCTCATGTCTGCAGAGAATAAGAATAAGAAGCTGTATTAACATTTGTTTTTAACAATTCATTTTTGTCTTATGAAACTGGAGAGTACCATGATGATATAGTAACAGCACAGTGATAAAGGTGTGAATAAAAGAAGAACTGATTTCATACAGTTAATATAATTTGAATACTGCACCCTGACAGCTGTCTGTGTAATTTAAAAACTGGAGATTTTCATCTGAGCAGTTACTCTCTAAAAATGGGTTCAGGAAAGATTTTTTCTCAAGTTCCCATTTGTGTTAGGATATTTTACATTTTGAACAGGAATAATTGTATTTCCAGCCTCTAGTAGGAATGGCATTTTTAGAAAGCCTTATACTGGGATTTACTTTCATTAAAAAAAATAGGTAGCTAGTGTCTAAATAAATTTTTATCATCAACAAAAATGTGCTCTTAAAAGAGGTAATACTCAGAGATTTTTTAGTCTCAAAGAGTTTCCAGTAGGGAAGAAAAAGGAGTTAGACTAAAGAAATATGTCAAAAATTACAAACAGTAAGGGGGAAAAAGCTATTTCTAAACCTCTCAACTTTGCAAGAAGATGAACAGGTGACAAAATAAAAGTGCCTCATGTTCCAGCTGTATTAAATTATGATGAAAGCAGAACACACATTGCAACCTGCTGTTAATGAAGAGGCCATAGATATAGAAAGATTTATTGTTGGAACAAAGTATTTCATACCTGAAATTATCTATAAATCTTACAGTAAAATGTGGCTGAACCCTGGGAATATTTTGAACCTGAACTCATGTTAGCTTCCATGTGACACTGGGCAGATGCTGAGGTGCCACTGCAACCTCCTGTCAGGATAAAAGGTGTGCAACTGATGTCAAGAAAACTGAGCAGCCATTACAGTTCCAAGCTTTGGGTGATTGATTCAGAAGCCTTTCAGTAACATCCATGGACAGTTCTAGAAAATTGTTGAGAGTTCACTGCATGGAAAGTTTGATATGGTTTATTTTTTCTTCTTTAATTGTTCTATATTATATAAGGAACAAACATCTAGAACAGGCTGTAAATAACCATGGAGATGCAAAGACAGATCATTCCTCCCCCTTCCTGATTTTACACAATTAACTTTTTAAGAATCTACATTTATATGGCTCAAATCATCCTAGAGTTAGTTGCTGTAACCTGATGGACTCATAGGACTTTACTTCAGATACAGCAAAAATAGGTATCCAGATTTCTGGGCTTGGATGTTCCATTTTTCCAAGACATTTTGTCAGGGCGAGCCTTCCAGTCTTGTGTCTTTAAACCTAAGCATTAAAGCCTTGGCCACAAGCACAGCTTTCAAGGTTTCCAGGCACAGCTGACCCTCGGGCCCTGGATCACCTGAAACAATCACTCACCATCTGTAACCAATTAATGCAGAGCTTCTCCCATGGCTACCTTGTCCCAGGATCCTGGGAAAACACGTCTTGAGTATCCTCGAAGTCCCAAAAGATGTTGTACAGAACTGACATCCTTTTCAGCTGTGGGTCCCAGGTAGTTGTTTTTGGTTTTTTTTTTTTTTTTTCCACATCAGAAAAATTATGTTGTTTAAGGAATATTTGAAAATTTTCAGATTTGCCTAGTTGTTAAAAAAAACCCTCATACCCAAAAGTGTGGGGTGTGAGGATGTGGGGGTGTGTAACATTCCAATACATTTTTTCCAAGTTTAAACAAGAGTTCATTATTTGCACATATGCTTATTTTGCTGGTTTTTTTGTTAGTTCTGCTGTGGTTTACTTCGGATTTTCCTGCATAAATAACTTAGTAAATGTGCACCATAAGTATTGTAATGTGAGTTTGTTTATACGCTCTTAGAAGTTATAAAATACACTTTGAATTACTTATATATGTATTTATATCTGTATCTTTGAACTTGCTGTATGATAAGGCTAAAGGTCCATGGCCCTCTGTCCTCGTGTCCCTTGCACGAAGGTTGGCCCTGTGGTTTGGGTAACCTCAATCTGTCAGCTCCATCTCAGTGAGAGTGTGTTTAACTCACCCCCTGGCACTGTAGAGTGTGGAAGTTCTGGGCTCTCCAACAGCCTGTCAGGAATTCAGCCCATGCCATGTGTGAATCTCAGGAAGAAAGAGAGAAATGCTGGGCAAAACATTTTGTGTTTAGTGAGAGGTATTTCCTGACAAAACTCTGCTGTGTTGAAAGTGTTCTTGTTGTTCTTCTTAAGAAACTACATTTGCAACCAGCTGCTGCATAGTAAATGGATGTAAATTTTAATTTACATCAGATATTGTGACACAGCAATAACTTTGCTCCCAGGGAACAGAGGAGTTGTGGTCAGAGCAGATGTTTGTTCATATCCCAGGTAGTGAGGCTGACTTTATCACTGCTATGCCACCAGTGCTGATCAACAGCTTTGCCGATCTCCAAAATTCTGGCTGTGAGAGAAAGCAAAATCTTAACACATTCCCAATTATTGCAGTTCTTATCTTCATTTTTGTCAGATATGATTGTCCTGCACTATTGAGTTCTTTTATATGCTAGTTGTTCATACAGATTCTCCTCATTATTATGACAGTAGTTCTCTTTCCTTTTATGCTAATGTAGATAAGTAACAGCTTTTCTGAAGTCAAGGAAATAAACATCTTGTTTTATCAATGCAAGTGAAAAAAGAGAATCAAGCCCATATTTGTTTTACTCCTGGCTTTGCTTTCAGCAAAATTTTAGGTGCTGTATATACCATTAAAAAAAAAAAAAATCCATGTTCCAACATTTACAGCTTACAAGACAAGACAGCACCACAGTATAGATTTCTTAGTTTCTTTATATCTTAGAGTGTGTATGAAATTAGTACAGGGCTCCAGACAGACATGAAAGGAGACATCCCTACCCAGGGAGCTAGTGCACAGTGCCAGGCAATTGGTGTTCTACTGTGCTATTTGCTGTGCCCTATTTTCACAGACAAACAATTTCTGCCACCAAAAAATGCATGAAAGTTCAGAAATTTCAATCGTCCCTGTGGTGCTGTGAGTTGTTTTTTCTCTTTTTGTTGTTTTTGGTGCTCTTAGTTTCTCCAGAGTGGTGCTGGCATAAATCACTTATTTTCCTAAAAGAGGATTTCATTCTGTGAGAGGAATTTCTTTGTATTTCAACAAGATCATATTAAAGAAGCTGTTACCTGCTCCCATATTCAGTTTATCAAAGGTATAGCCCATCTAAGGGGGAAGACCAGATGTTCTCCAGGTACCCAGAGGCCGGGTATCTGAGACAATTAAAAAGGAAAGGTTAAAAAAAAAGCTCTCCTCATATTTCAAAGGCTTTGTATCTTAGATTTCTATGTGTAAATGTAACTTTGTAGTTTTAATATAAGAATTATACATTTCAAAAACAAATAGTATAATGTAAGGCCAGGCATACAATATATAAATTGAATACCTTCCTATTATAAGATTTCTTGCTTCTGGAAAATAACACAGGGATTAAAAGGAAAAAGAAGATAAAATTTCAGCCATTTTACTGTGTTTTTCTCCTCCTAGTCACTACAGTAAATCTAGTTACAGAAATTACTGCACATCTGGCACTGAGCACCTTCCAAAGCTCATGTGTCAAAGACCAGAGTGAAATCTTGCATGTGAATCTACTGAGATCTATGTACAGAGTACAAGTAAGTTTATGGAAAAATTTATAGCAGCTTTAAAGTAAGTGACTCCTTAACAAGTGCTCTGGAGTGCCATGCTCTGTTCTGGATGTGCAGTCAGAAACCTGCCAGGTGTCTCAGGCCTGGGCACAGGGCTGGTTTGGGTACTGTCACTAGCACTGTGGTTACATACAAGGTTATCCTAAGTGCTGGACACATGATAAACCTTCAGTAATTGAAAATCTCTGGCCTTTACAGCTTCACCCTTAAAGCAGAGCCATAAGAAAACTGGGAATGGACGTGAGCTCAGTGACCTCTGCTGTCATCCACAACAATGTCTTTACACCTAAGCAGTCACTCCTTCATTGCTGAAAAACTCATTTTCCATTTTAATTTTGGCTTCAAAGCAAAAGATTTTTTTTTTTTTTTTAATTTTGGTTGTTGTAGTGAGCTCTGTACTCTTCCTCCTAATAGATGTTGGCTTGTGACTGGAGCAATTTAATCCTGAATGTCCCCCGTTAGTTTTTGTCTTTGCCTAAAGGCAAAGATTTCATTATGGTACATGCCCATGCTGAACTGTATGCTAACCCAGCTCCTCCTGCCCAGTGTATTACATAAATAAGGTAAGACTTATGGTCTCCCAAACCCTTCATCATCTGGCAGCACAATCCTTTAAAAATCCTTTTCTGGCTTGAGGTAATATGTTATGTTTTATAATGAATCCACTCAGGAGTTTGCCTACAGCTTTGAGGAGAAGGACAAGATATGCATATAGAAAGACAGGAGATTTTGTGGGGGCATTAATTAGATGGGCCCTCCATGAAATTCAGTGTCAGAAAGGCTCGGTGGAGGGCCAAGAGCTACTGTCACTGTGTGCAGGTGGGATGACAAGGCAGCACTTCCTTCAGGGATAATTCATACCCCACCTCTCAGGACAGAACAGTCCAGAGACTGTGCTGTAAATCAGCTGCAGTAAATGCAGTTGTGTCAGGTACCACATCTGGAGATTTTTGTCTATATTAAAATAAAATCTTCTCTTGAGGTCTGCAGCATCAGTCTTCCAAAATCTCTTATTTGCAAGTTACTAATGGGGAAAAGTCATATTCATTTAGAGAGGAAACTTCCCAATTGAAGTTAAAAATGTTTGTAAGAACACCATGTTATCAAAACCATGTTTTCATGTTATAATCAAAACTTGGCTCAACTTCACCTAGCTGGGTGAGATAATTTTGTTGTTGTTGTTGCCTGGTGACTGACAACCCCCCAAAAATCTGGTAAATAAATACATGGTAAGGAGTCCAGAATGAGCAAGATTCACAGCTGCTTTTCTTCAGTACTAAAAATCCTGCTACTAAATTATGATACTTGCATTTTGTCTTCTTTTTTTTTGGCAGACCTTTAGTAGTTATCACCTAAATACTCACAGCATAGTAATAGGGTTCAAGACAGATATATAGAAATACAAGAAAAGTATGTATGCTTGTATATGCCTTAAATGAGCTCAAAAATCCCTTCATCATCCTGATATCCCTTATATAATCCTGCTACTGTGCTGGCATAGCCATGCAGACGGGCCTCAGTACTTAAACATTAATTCCTGTATCACAGAAGAATTTGATTTTAGAATGAGCAAAAACCTACACAGACATGTAAATCCTCTGCTGTTACAGGGAGGAGATCTAGCCAGATTTATTTCTTCATACGCCTCCCCAAAACTTGACCTTTATGCAGCTTCCTTGAGCCACAAGAGGAAGGGAGATCAGATGAGGAGTGTTGGTCATTCTTCCTAAACTTTAGACAGTGATGTTCTTCATGCATGACAAAGTGGGACCATTCCCTGCCTAGGTGGCAAACTGCACCTTTTTAACCAGCTTGTAAGATTAGCTGATGATAAACTCTTCACTAATTTACTGTGAGGTCAACTTTCTCCCATGCTATGTTGGTGGGAATGTATCCTTTCCTTAGTACATGCTCTGAGCTACACCTTAAATTAATGTAAAAATCATCCATTTCCTTCCTGTCTTTATACAAGCACAAAAATGAAAACACTGTTAAGCAGTTCATTAGTAGCTTTTGCTCTTTGCTCTGTACAGTAATAACCAACTGCTCCAGTGGCACAGAAGGAAGAACTTTTGGAACATTTTTACAGCAATATATGGAGGAATGGAGAATTTTTGTAACTATTTCCATCAGAAAAGAAATACTTCTTCATAAATATTGCATTGCCCTAAAAACATTCTAAAAATAGCCTTGCATGACTAATTTTTTGATTTTCCTAAAGTTTAGGAAGGGGCTTACGTTATAGGGTGGGAGGAATTTTAATTTTTTTGAGGTATGTCCCAAAGAGATTTCGATATCTTATTTGATCTGAGAATGTTTTTCTTTAATTGGTCACTACCACTGCCATAGTTGATTAATAAAACTAGAGCTGCAGAAATAGCAACAATTAGTGCCAATAGTGCTGTGCACCTAGGTACACTGCAAACATACAGTTTATCTTACCTTTTACCCATTAAGTGGGTCCTTATCTCAGATAAGCACTGGTAATCTAATGACTTGTTAGATCACACAGTGAATCAGAGGGAGAGCTGTGGAAACAAGTTTAAGGGCATGAAGCTACAAATACTCATGACTATGAGTAACTTTACTCTTGGGAGTATTTCAATTAACTCCAGGAGGGATTATGTAGGGTAATAAGCTCTGAACTTCATGGAAAGTGTTCTCAGGACTGCTCCCCAAGCATATTCAATTGCAGACTTCACATAAAATCACATAAATCTGTAGTCAGGGACTTTTAATAAACATATTTTATGCCATAAATTACTTTCTGAGGAGGATTTTTAGAGGTATAATTTTACAGCATTGACCTCCAATAGACTCATAAAATTCTATCATGTTAAATGTATATTTAATAGCTTTGAACATTTTATATTAGTGGTCCAATGGGCCTGGAGGACTTAGGACTGCAACAACCTTGCATCAATGGATATTTAGAGACGTTTAAAAAATGCAGATTATTGACTTTATTATTGATGCAGAGGAGCCACTATATCTTATCAGGCAATTAAATGCCCTTTCATAAAATGCTCATTGCATGGAGTCTGAATTTATGGAAATGATGAAACTTAATGGCTCCATAGGAATCATTACATCCGGTCTGAAACACTTTTTGGGATATTAATATTTATTTTCACATTTATGCTTGTAGTAATGAGAAATTAAGGCATTTTGTAGTAAATTACAAATATAAGTATATAGATACAGAGGTTGCTATATTAATTTAAGCAAAATACTAACAAGAAATGTACTTGCATAATTTCTTCCTGTCTTTAAAGGTGCACAGTCAAACTAGGCCAATGAAAAAGATGGCTGTATTTTGATAGCTTTTGTAAATCCAGAATGTGCCAGGTTAAAATTTACAATTTTAATTTTCATTTCTACGTCTGATTTATGAACACTTACCCACACTTCATCCCTTTCTACTAGGGCCATAATTTTGCACAGATTATTCTGGCATATATTTTATAGCTAATGAAGGATTTTGGATGTATCCACATACAATATGGCATTGAACATGGAAATTGCTCTGCTGTCTTCACTTGAGTCCCTCTGTAAATTCAGTCCTAAATTCAGCCTTCCAGATAGGTTCCTCTGGCTGGCAGTTCTTTCCAGTCCTATGTGTGCATACTGTCCAGACAGGTTTCCAGATATTTAATTTCTTTTTTCAAACATTTTCAAAATATTCAAAGTTATTTGTTGCTGGACACAAAAGAGTACAAAATATGAGAAGTGCACCACAAGAATGCTGGATTTTTGCAGGGTTTTGTTTCCTACTTAGGGTAAAATATCACACTTCTGCAAATTAATCTGCACCTGTGTCTAAAATTGCCCTAAATCACTAAAACCCCTGAGCTGACATTTTCAGGTGCTGAATCCTCCCAAGGAACTGTCTCTTAGTCATGTATTTTGGATTTTACTGGAGCTCCATTCAGTCCTTGCTCTCTCATCTGCTCTTATTTGGCAAAAGAGGAAAATTCAAGGCAGGTCATATTTCCATGGCCTTTGTAGTCCCTGCGGAGAGACAACGTTCAAATTGAATAAATAGATTTAGAATTAAGCAAAAAAAATTACTGAAATAAAGGTTTTCTTCGATTTATAATCTCAAGCACTGGCTTTTGCTTCTGTCTGAGATTGGCAAAATGAAAGCAGAGGATTTCATTGTGTTGCCAAGAGCATTGTTTTGCCCCTACTTGAGTAAAGTTTTCTAAACCTCCTCACATTAGTAAAGCCGGGTTTGCCTATGTTACAGTTTAGCTGTGTTATGAAATTGCTGGGTTTTGAAACCTTTTAGAATGTCTCCAAGTCTCTTATGGCTCATGTATATGCTGGAACACAGGTACCTGTAAACATCTTGGTGGATTTGGGATAGCAGCAGAAAAAAATCACTGAACAGAGACAGTGCTTCATAAACCACTAATTTAAGGGAGTTCTGAAGATCACAGGTAGCTTTAGGAATCTCTTTCGTTTCCATGCAAGTCAATGATGAGACTTCTTCTTAACCTGACGAATCTTTTCTACTTAAGACTTCTCTGAATAAGGTCCTTTGTAGAATAATAATTAAAACAGAAATTTGAAAAAAAAGTTTTTTTCATCTTTGACTCACTTTCTTACTGCAGGGTAATATATATGATAGTAACAATGTTGTAGTTTAACAGAGGTAATTCCTCTGTTGTTGCTGTGAAGAAGCTTTATAGACTAGTACAAAATAATTTAAGGTCCTTGAAATGTTTGTTTTTGACTCTTTCATTTTCCTGTGTTTTGGGGTTTTTTTAATGAAATATGTTCCAATGCTATAAAATAAATTGTTGTGTAGAAGGGGACTGTAGGAAAGTCCCTGAAATGCTTCACTTTGAGGAGTTTTGTTCATCAAGGCAGAGGGTTTTGTAAGCCACAAGCATTGTAATTACCTGATTTTGCTCTTTTTGAAATCAGTGGCAAAACTCTTATATGTTGCAGAGGCAGCAAGACTGAAAGGAACTGCTGTGCTTTGGTTTATTGTTCCATTTTCTGATTAACATCTTAAACTGCATTTTGATTATGCAGCTTCCACTGTCAGAGAATGCCTGATGGTCTTTTGCTGATCTTCTGAAAGAACAACAGCTCATCTTGATGCCCAGCAAAGGCATCTATCATGTAGCTGTCCCTCTCAGTTACTGTGTGAGAATGCAGCACAGCCCTGCCTCGGAGTGTCCCCTCTCCATCTGGTGACCTGTTGGAAGAGCTCTTAGACCTCATTCCTCTCGTGACTCAGCAACTAATATTTTTCTGCAGAAAATGTGGGTTTAACATTTTGTATTGAATAAATTTGACAGGTCAGACTCAAAGTAAGGTTAGTATCACTCAAAAACTTACTCAGCACCAGTTTAGCCACTATCCAGAAGAGGTGTTCTGAGCCTGCAGAAAGTATTGTGTTATTTAACTGTTCCAGAGGTCAATGCTAGAAAATTAAAAAATATGTCACCTACTGTTTGCTGCAATGAGTGAATAAGTGCTGAAGCCTAGCTAGCATATACCAATTTGACTATGGAATTGAGCTGTTTTGGCATTTATTCCTTTTAATTTTCCTAAACAGATGGTTTTATTCCCACCACACATTTTTTTTCTCACTACTGTTTTTTCTGAGCACTCTCATCTAGCTTTCATTAGCTTTTGTTCTCTACATACTATTCAGGCAAGTGTGCTGCACATAATCCAGGATTGCAATCAAACAGGAATGGGAGCAGGGAAAATGAATGGCAGATCTGTGCTAAAGTTTCTGCCATAGATAATGGCAGAGAGGTGCAGGGGTCCTCTCTTTCTGTTGCAGTGTATGACTCTGTTATGTGTAGGTATTAAACAGAGAGGACCAACCTTTCTCCCTGTTTCCTTTCCCTTTTCACTTCTGCCTCATACCTGTGTCATATGACATCCATCAGTCAAAGGCAGTGTCACATGCTTGGTTGTTTCTGCCAAAAGCAATACAAAATCAGGCCTCTCTGACATGTAAAAAGCAGAACGTTCTTTATTGCAGGCCAATAAAAGTCACCAACAAGAAAACCTGTGGAATTTTAATGGAAAAAAAAAAAAGCACTATGAATAGGCATTAATTAAAAATAAGGACATGAAAGACAGAGATGAGCTAAGACAAATCAATTGCTATACCTATAAGCCTGAGTTGACAATAATTCAACAGCAATAGCAGCAAGCTGCCTTGGACCAAAATCATCACAGGTGCGAACAGTCGGAAGTTAGGTGTGAATAAATTAGTTTAATAAGGGTGTACAAATGCCAAATATTTCCACAACTGAAAGTAGAGTAACTATACAAAAGGATTGGAGCAACTATACAAAAGGAATTCAAGATTTATGTCCTGCCTCCAGATATGGTGATTGACTGTAGGATCAGAAAGATGTAAAAAACCTGGTGGCTCTTACCTTGGGCATAGTAGGGTCTGTCTTGTGTTAATTTTATAAGCCGCTGTAAAACCTTTGAGTCTTGGTTCCCTCTTGTGCTAAGCACAGATGGTGCACATGCCAGCACCAGGTTTAGCAGATGGACATGTGGGCTTGAAAGGTGATGCAGAGGAGAAAGTTTGTTCTCAGTACCCTGTCTGTCAGATGATTTCATTCGTGATGTTAGTGGGGAGAATTTACTGACTAACTCTGTGCATCAATTTTCCTTTTTTACAAAGATGAATTCTTTTCTTTTGTGTTGAAAAGCATATTCAGTAAGTGTACTTCTCTGTTCTCTTGTGTTAACTTCCTAAACAGCCCTAAATAATTTGTTGGCTATTCCCAAGTTTAGAGGCAGACATTGGGCAATTCACAGCTGAACATCAAAGATGATATTTAGGAAAAAGTTGCAAGGTCATTTACAATATCTTTGTTGTTGTTGTTCTGTTTTCTGACATGTAAAAACTGGTTAGTATTACTTAGATAATGAACAACTTGTGCTGTCCTTGCTTTAAGCACTACTGCTTCTTTAATCTACACTGTCTGGTGTTCAAATGTGCCTGCACTAGGACACCTTGGAGTGAAGGATGTCATGCCTTTGTGATCGCTGCAAAGCAGCCAGCACTCATTTCAGTTCTGAATTCTTCAACATGAAGTTACAATAATATTCCTGCTCTCCACTGGCATCAGTGACATCAATGAAAATCATTAACTCTAACAACAGGACTGATTTTGTTCTTGTTAGGCATTTGTTAAGAGCTAAGTATCTTGATAAAGCAGAATATGCTGCAACTTGACAGCAGAAGTGAAGCATTCTGGAGAGTGCTCCTACCATTCATCCTCTTTCCCTTGTGGTGATGAATGTGCCCTGTGAAGAGATTAGATCATTTGCTTCACTCGAGTAATAAAATGCTCTGTGCACTTTCTCAGTAGTCAGATTGTTGATTCTGATCAAGTGGGGGACTTGGCTGATCTTGGGATTCAGCTGATAAGAAAATGGAAATATTTGAAACTTTGAATTGACTGCCAACTACATCATTTCATACATTCATCTATAATGGTTAAAATACTGTATGTTCTTAAATTTATCGCTGCTCTTTACAATAAAGAGCTGTACCTGAATTTAAATAGTTGAATTGATTTTTTCCTCTAAATTTCCTAAGGCACAGGAGCTCTTCTAATATAGTAACTATTCTTGGCTCACACTTGAGCTAAGGCACATGTGTGGGACAGTGCAGAGCACTTTGCACTGCTGTGAAACCTGCAGATTCCAGTTGAAGTATCTGGACAGAATTAACTAATGGAAAAATCACAGCTTCAAATTTCAGTTGCTTATAAGCAGCTATTTTTCTAGAATAGTTACCATGGATTTTGGCTGATCTAGTTTTGAGAATTCAAGTTGAATCTTGTTTAATTAAAATTTAACTAATTATGCTGCTTGTATTGCAAGATGAAATTTACACACCCATTTCCCAAATTTCCCACATTACTAAATGAATGCAATATTATGTTCTAGGTGTAGTTTTTCTCCTTCAGCTGAACCTGTCCAATTTTGTCTAATAGAGTGAGCTGGTGCATCAGAAAGTAGGAATCTTATTTTCTACCTTTGTAGCAAGGAGACTTTATAGTTATTCAGTCTTCACTCCTGAGTGACTGTCATGCTCAGTGGAAGAGCCTCTACAGGAAGAATTGAGACTGACCCCAGTGTGTCTGCAGTAACTGAGATGTGGAACAGCATAATGGTTGGTTGCATGGATCTACAAAAGAGGCCTTGTGAGTTTGTCCTCTCAGGAAAAGGAATGCTCTCAATTACTTTTCTAGAATATATTGTGTAGTTTAGCAAAAAAAAAAAAAAAAGTATCCTTCAAAGCCTCAGTTAGTGGCAGATAAAATATAGATACAATAATTAACTACTGCAATTATTACCTATTGTAACACCCATTCAATTAATATACAAAATAATCTCTTCAGGGTTATTTATTTTTTTATTCTGTGGGGTCTTAAGAACACAGGAAACACCTGGATGGTGAAAGTAGAAGGGAATAAGTCTTTGATTCAATGCAATTTGTACACATGTGATTCCTCACACAGAGCTGTTACTTTAGTATTTTCTTGCATTAGGTACTTGCTGTATTCTAAAATAAGCACAGTCCAAAAATTTATGGCTGTCCTTTATGCATTGCACAGAAGGGCACAGAGTAATGCAACCCAATGCATGGATTAAACAAAGTTGTCAATTAATCGTTAGGTTTGGAATGACTTGGCAAAGGTTTTCAGAGTCATTCAAGAAAGAATATAAAGCCCTACAGTTTTCTTAAAGGAATTCTATATATTTCTAAAAATGCATGTAGCACGTTGTTCATCCATGTCCTTGCTTTGCTGGAAATACTTGAAAACTGCATTTTTGAGTTATGTTCAGGCGGCCTGGTTATGATCAGATGGTGCCAAAGGTGCCAGGTTTGCAATCATTGGTGTCTAGTTAATTCAACAGGATAATTGCCTTAATTAATTTTAATTCGCACTGGGAAACAAGTATACAGTGAGTACAGTGCATTGGTAAGATGGTAGTATGTTCTATGATGAAAAGAATGTTTTTCTTGATTCTACAATCTATTCTATGGGACAGTTTGCATGAACTTGGTTTAAAATGGCTTTAAAATCCCTTGAGGTTCTATTCTTCTTAAACCACTGGAGCTGGGGGGGAATCCAGCTTAATATGTCAGGAAAAGAGCAGGCATAATTTGTCACTCTTTGTAAGGAGACAGGATGCTGAGATTTACATGTGGGGATGAGAAACTCCTTTCAAAACTTTTCTGTACAATACCACAGTTTGGGAAATACATAACAATGAAAGCATGTTTACTTTGTGGGGAATTCATGTCATGATGAGGATAATAAGACCCTCCAAGGCAATAATTGCTTCACTGTAGGGTGCTTCTGCATCTCAAATTGCTCAGCATCTGGGTTTTAAATCATTTGTGTTCCTGGTGGGTAAAGCTGCCAGCTAAACAGGCAGGCAGACAAGCAGAATTTTTAAACTTACACAGCATGATCATGGCATGTGTGCATTTAAGGCTGAGCTTATTATCATCAGGAACTGTTATCTAAACCATAGAGACAGACACCAAATAGATTTGGTATGATACAATCTTAATAAATTCTTTTCATTCACAAGGAAAGCATTTGGCTTATGTTGTAGATGGGGTTTGGGTATTTTCAGCAGACTGTCCAGCAGGAAAGCTTTGTCTGCTAAGCTCAGAAAATATGCAATAAATTCCACAACTTATCTGTGCTGTGCTGAGCAGGTGACTGTCACTAAATGCCACGCTGAAGATCATGTTATAAGCAGGAAGAGGCTTTGCTGTATTCACAGCAAATTATGCTATTAGCATGTAAAGTAGACCTCAATTTGGTATGTAGCAAGGCCACTCTGCAAGCAGGAATCACTGAAACTGAACCTGTGTTTCATTTCTACTGGGGGAGGGTTAGACTCTTGTGACAAATATTCTGCCTTTGACATGTCCTTCTCCACTGCACTTACTGAATGCTTATTAAGTTTTTCCTCACGCAGAACATTCTTCCACCCCATAACCTCAGGTACACTGAGTATGTCATGGTGTATAAGGGATTAGTGTTTTGATTTTGGATTTTGAAAATTCTGCTTCTGAGAAGAGCACCCTGAGGTGGCTGTTTGATAATGGCTGGAAGTCCAACCTGAAACCACACATATGCACCTTAAATTTCTGGATTACAGAAGTGTGGGCAGCAGTAAGACTTGTTGTGTCCATCTCAAGTTGTGGTTTAACACCTTGTGTTAATGCAGCAACTCCCAATATTGATATTTTGGGCAGGTTTTCGAAACCTGCTCTTGCCTATGTCTGTCATGTCCCTGATAGGACAGGCTCGTGTGCTGGTGTCTGTGCAGGCTGTAGGTCTCAAATGCAATGCCAATCTAACTGTCCTGAAACCATGGTTCTGGAGAGACCTTGGCAAGGCTGTGACTTGCCTGACATTTCTTCTTGGCGCCAGTGGCAGCTGCTTTGAGATTTTTTCATTTTGTTTTGTTGGGGTTTTTCTGTTTTGTTTTTTTTCCCCTAGGTTATTTTTAACTTGGATCAATTCCCTGATCTGATTCACTTCACAGTCACCCAAATATTGTACTGGCACAACAGAGGGAGCAGTAAGATTTAGGAGAAGGGGCAGTGACTGCACACAACAGCCCTTGTACAAGAAGAAAAACACCTTAAAGTCCTCTATGCTGTGTCCATTTGAAGTGCCCTCATTCGCTGTCTGTTACAGGCTGCTTTTTTTCTTTTCTTTTTGTTGTGGATTTTCCTCACTTTGTTGCTACACAGTTTTTTTTCCTCATACAACATGTCGTTTCAACTCTGCCAGTACTCATCTGCCACCTTGTTAGTTGTCTGCTGCCTACTGAAGCACTTAAGGAAAGAAGGAAAAGAAAGAAAAGAAGAAAACATCCCTCTAGACTTCTAAGCCATGTTAGCAGGCAACTGAAAATTAGCAGTAAGATAAACATTGCCTGATCTTCAAAAGGCAAAAAGAATAATAATTTTCTTGGGACACCCACATACGTGGCTCAAAAGCTTCTGACAGAGCCACACATGCAGAGTGATTGGGAATACCCACTCCATGAGGGGCTTTTCCACTCTGCAGTCAGAGAAAGAGGTTTGCCAAGCCAGCCTATGCTAGTGCTTGCTGCTTTCATGCTTTTGTGTTGTCTATAAGGTGGTGTGAATCAGCATTACTTGATGATCTTGGAAGTGGTGATTATGATTGTGGTCTGTGGTTTGGCTCTTTGTTCACAAGATTCTTTTTTCCCCCCTTCTTTCCATGAAGGGAGGTTGAATCACTTAAAGGTGATTCTGCTCTCTAATGCCGTACTTCTCCATGTCAGTAGTCGTTCTTGATATAAACTTCTTAATTTACCTGAAATCATACTTATTTAATTCTTATCCTCATTTTTGGAAAAGGGGAGAAGTTAGTAATAAGAAATGAAAATGTTTTACTTTTATGTTGGTTAGATTTCAGAAAAAGATTCATAGTTAGGTCTTGCCTCTTTTTGAACCAGTAGCAGCCTGAGTCATGTTTTTCTCCTCTTTTATTCACTACAAAGTGAATGTGATCCTGCCTTCCTCCTTCTGTTATTTGGGAGTGATACAATGAAGTGGAAGATGTACATGTACCAAACCTTATGACAAAATGTACTCTAGTAAAACACAGATTTACTGCAAACTTCAGCACTTCTGTTGCTTTTTGTTGCCTTCTGCTTTGGTAATATTTGGATTCTGGGCAGAATGGAGGTTCCTTGGTAGCTGTGGACTTTAAAAAAATAATTTACAGGATTTATAACTTAAATTGTGGACCAGAACCTGGGCTCCATCTTGTCATGGTTTAGCCCCAGCCAGCAGCTAAAAATCATGCAGCCTCTTGTTCCCCACCCACTGCCTCCACCCCCTCGGCGGGGAGCAGAATTGAAGAAATAAAAGCCAACATCATGGGTTGAAATAAGAAAAAAATATAATAATGCTTATGCTAATAACAATTATAATGAAAGTGATAATTTTAATGAAAAGAAGAGAGAGAAATAACACCCAACAGTTGCTCACCACCCAGCCCAGTCTGGAGCATCAATCAACAGCTTCTGGCCAACTCCCCCACTTCACACACTGATGTTCTGTGGTTTGGAATATCCCTTTGGCCAGTGCCATTCAACAGTCCTGGCCATGAACCCTAAAGTCTTCTTGTTCACCTGCTCACTGTCAGAGCATGGGAAACAGAAAAGTCATTGATTTGGGGTAAGCTCATCTCAGCAATAACTAAAACATCAGTGTGTTATCAACATAATTCTCATCCTAAATTCAAAACACAGCACTGTTCCAGCTACTAAGAGGAAAATTTACTCTATCCCAGCCAAAACCAGGACACATCTCAACTGTACTTCGAACTCTGCAATTGAATAGTGTGCCTGAAAATAGTGGTGAGAGTGGCAAAATTGCTCAGAACATCATTCTGTGCCAGCACAGAGCAGGGAAGCTATGGTTTGTTTCTGGAGCATGGAGAAGATTTTCTCCTACTTAATATACATTAATGTGTTCACCAGGAAAGCAGAAATCAGTGCTGTGGGAGGTATTTTACTTACCTTTTGGCACAAAGTGCTAACTTTCAGCAAAGGGAACTTTTATTCAGGCAGATCCAGTAGATCACAGACATGTACCTGAAGGCAGAGGAGATTGAGTTCCATAAGGTATATACCACACAAAAGAGGTTACAGTTTCCACCAGTTTAAGCAAGTGTCTAGAGACTTACTTTATTCTGCTTTTACCCATATAGGTCTAAGGCAATTAGTCAATAAGCAAGGACACTGGGTGAAAACATATGGTCTTTGATATTTAATAAATGGATTAACAGTCCACCACTTAATATTCAGCCTCTGCCTTAGGAGTATAAATTAATAAGCATTAGGTTCTTTTTAATGAGGAATTTTCCCTTTTAAAACCTGAATGAATTATCAAAAAGAGCTCTGGCAGAATTTCAAAGACATTTTCTGACCTTTCTAGTATTCTGGCCTGCATGAATTTTTAACAAGATGCTATATATCTGGAAGGCCTATTAGAATTTGTCTGCAGGAAATCTGTCTGCCCTTCAGCCCCTCACCCCCTTTTTTTCTTTTTTTCTTTCTTTCTTTCTTTCTTTTTTTTTCCTTTTTTTTTTTTTTTTGTTTATCATTCAACTGCCACAGAAC
>VZRZ01003493.1:43914-128385 GCA_013398175.1 Climacteris rufus | reverse complement strand
TTTTTTTTTTTTTTTGGATGATCAGACAACTGAAGCAGAAAAAGGAAAAGTATCTATAATAGCAAGGGAATGTTTAATTTATGCAAATGAAGTTTTAAAAAAACTTATTCAAGTTAATAAAACTCCACACATGATTTTTAAATATTAATAGTGACTTGCAAAAATCCTTTATTTATAGTGCCAGTTTAATTCATACTCATTTTTGAATAGTATCAACAATGTAAAGTGTTCCAAGATCTGTTTGAAAATGCATATTTTAAAGTGCATAACAATTAAATGCACATGGATATGCTTTTCTTTTTTGCTGGTTTCTATTCCAGTAAACCTTTAAGAACTCTTTCTGGCATCTAGGTCTGTTTGGAAAATAAATGTAATAGACCAAAGCAGATGTTTTTAAGTATTTGTAGACTCATTTTCAGCATAATGAGGAAAGCTTATTGTCATTATTACTTGCTATATTTTTTATATTTTTAAAATGGTTTTTCTGACATTTTTGAAACTGCAGAACATCGTGTTTCATAAAAGGTTGTAGTTAGCTATGCAAATTTTTACTGGTTGTGTTTTGTATTCTAAATGCCACTTCAGAAAAATACTGTATTTGTTAATGAAAACTGAATTGTTTCACTTCTTGACATGGCATTTATCAGCTTGTCCTTCAGACAGGGCAGTCTGTTGGTGAGTTATTGCTCTGAATAGTTGGAACAGATTCCATGCTCCAATAGCTCAGTGTTAACTTCTACTCACTACCATGAATTAGACACCTCCTCCTGGTACTACCTGGAGATTTTGATCTTGACCACCTGGAACGTGCTAAACAGAAAACTCTTGGGAACAACCCTTGCTCCCAGAGGGGATTAATGTGCTGCTTGTTCCCCACATGGATCAGTGACCATGTAAACTAGGAGAGAAGCAACCATCAGGTTTTAGTAAACAGATTATCAGAAAGTGTTTGTCTTTAGCCTGTTAATAATGGCAGAAACCACTAATAGGATTTCCATGTCACTATTTCTTTTATTCCACTAGTTTCAGGGGGAAGTTCCCTTCTGAGTTAATCCTTTTGTGCAAAATATCTCCTCAGGATAAATCTACAGCAACAATTGCAGTCAATGGAATTGCACATCAGTTGGACGTGAGCCACTGAGACTCACTGAACATAAAACTGGGAAATTCAGAGTCTGGTTCACACATTCAAATGCTAACTGGTCTCTTGAGTCTGGAGTTCGCTGACATTCCCTGTCCTGGCTCTTGATTAGGGCCACAGAAGAGTAGAAAATGATGCTGAAACACATGGCTTAATAAAAGCTGGTTAATTATTTGCTCATACTGCTTTGTCAGGACAGCTTAGCTGTGGAACAACTCCTCTGAGACTGATTTTCAATAAGCATCATTGAGCTGACACTATATCATCTTTCTTTGATAGGACAAGGGGTAATGGCTCTAAACTGAAAGTGAGTCCATTTAGATTAGATGTGGGAAAGAAATGTTTTCTTTTGAGGGTGGTTAATGCCACAGATTTCATAAAGAGGTGGTAGATGCCCCATTCCTGGAAACATTCAAAGTCAGGTTGAAGGGGACTATGAGAGGTCCCTGGTCCTTGAAGGATTTGGACTAAATGACCTTTAAAAGATCCCTTCCAGCTTGAACTATTCTATAATTCCAATATTTCTGAGAGACATGCAATTTTAAGGATGTATTGATTTAATTGTTGAGACTAAGGCCTGCAACAGCTTGTGCTAGTACTTGTCTACCCATGTCAGATACCTCCAAGGACACAAAGCAAATCTGTTAGAGGGCAATCAGGGACTGTATCCCTACTGTACCTTTCACAGTCCTCATTGGTTCTCTGTCTTTCATCTAATTCTTCGCATGCAACAGGCAGCCTTTCTGAGCTCATTGCCTACAGGCAGGCAACCTGACAGTTCCCTCCCAATTCCCTGGTGAAAGAATGACAGGGAAATGGGATGTCACTCTCCACAAAATATTTTCCACTAGAGCGACAGGTGATTCCTGGTATGAGAAAGTGACTCCCATGGGGAAAATTTATGCTGTTTTTTATGGGGAACTCATGGGTGCAAAAAGAAAAAGGCAATTGAACTGACAGGTGAGAGTTGCACAATAACAGTATCCCTGAAAACCAGCGTAGGACAACTAGAGAGGATCAGAACAAAGTCTCAGACAGGTAGGTGTCAGGAGCCCCAGGAGTGTGTAGCATTGCAAAGGGAAGACGTCTGTCTTAGACTTCTTTAGCTAAACCAGTGGGTTTGTTTTTTAAAAATGTATCCCTTGCTCTTTCTTTGCTAAGGTTCAGGGTAAAATAAGTTTGAGATCACTAATAACATAGCAGTGCTTTGACATGGGCTCCTCATTCAACACCAAAAAAGTGCATTGGGTTGAATAACGCTTGCACCCCAAGTGTTTGTCGTACAGGTCAGGATAATGACACAGCCTAACATTGCCCAGAGACAATGGCCAACAAACCTTTGCAGAACTCATGCTAGAACTGGCATATGCTGTGGTCTGGAGGATCTACAGGTTTGATGGCAGAGAAACAAAGGAACAGAGTTTGTTTGGTACACTGGAGATTAGGCTCCTCAAAACAGCACATCTTGGAGTGGTGGTGTACAGTCATCGTGAACAATCAGTTCTAGTAATAAGTGTTCCCACAGGATAATGTTTTTGGCTTTTTAATTTAATTTTCAAATGTCCTCACACTTCAGAATTAGAGGATCAGGGGCCATGGGGAGATGAGCACAGTAATAGCAGAACTGAAGGTAGGATCTGTACCTCCTGACTTCATCCCAGTGAAGTGTGCAAGAGAAAAGAATGATGGGATTTTGAAAGACACCCAGAGATGTTAATCACCCAAATGCTATCAACAATACTTGAAAATTACTTCTACATGCCTCAATTCAACCAAAGAGCTTGTCAATATCTACTCAATTAAGCTGGGTCTCTCTGACACTGCTATTGACCACAAGGGAGGGGAGTGTGCTACATAGATTATTAATGGTGAAATAATTATTAAACTGTTGTTCTTCAGACAAACTATTATATTTCCCCAGAGAAAAAGAAGTATGAAACCTTTTATTAGGGAAGTACTTTCTAAGCATAATATTAGAAATTAGAAAAAGGGATAATTCTGTGAACCATTATGCTTATCTTTAAGAACATTAAAATAAAAATATACAGTGTCTTACACTTGCAGGCTGCATAGGACTGAATTTTCAAATTATAATTTTTTTTCTGAATAAGTCACTGAATTTCCAAGGACTAATTTACATTAAATGAGTTAAATGAACAGGTATCTGCTCATATGGGAGAGCATACATCAAAAGGAACTGGAGAGTGGAGAGCACTGACATTTGTGCACTGAGGCAACACTTCTCAGAGGTAGCCAAGACTATAGCTGAGCAGAAACAAAATTAAAACATGTTTTCAGGTGGCCAGTGCAGCTGGTACCTTTGAATTTACCTCTGCCTTTGTTCTCTCTGCTGATTTCACAACATTTTTTTTATATGGCATGACTTCTGATTTATGCCGTGTGACAGAGAGCCTCAGTGGTTTTTCTGAAGTTTAATATGACTGTTGGGTTGCACATTTGGAAGAGTAAATAAGGCCAGGCAGAACAAAGAAAGCTGCCTGGCAGTCTCTTGTCTCAGATGTTCTTTCTCAGGGCAGTGGGAAGGAGC
The DNA here is from genome assembly GCA_013398175.1 of Climacteris rufus. Lineage (NCBI taxonomy): Eukaryota > Metazoa > Chordata > Aves > Passeriformes > Climacteridae > Climacteris > Climacteris rufus. Next base: position 124,696 of record VZRZ01003493.1, on the reverse strand, counting down.
TTTTCCCAAGAGCAACTTGTCATGCCCTGAGGAGTCGAAGATTGAGCAGCTCAGTCAGGACACAAAGTGGACAGTGGCACCCATCAGGGACTAGAGCTTCCTGGGAAAGTGAGACTGCAAGAGAAGGAGTCAGTGCTGCATGGCAGAGAGGAGGGGAGGGGATGGTTTGTTTTACTATAATTTGACTTGTCAGTCATCTGAGTCTTCTGTATTGACAGCTGTCCTCATGGGAGGGAAAGGTATAGCTTCAGCTGCCTGTTTGGGGCGCCATGCAGCACTGCCTCAAAGCCACCTGGAGGGAAGGTCTGTCAGCTATTCTGGGAAGTGCTCAGTGCCTTAACACCACCACCTTTGCACTTCTTCAAGTTATAGTTTCATCATCTGTGGTGAAAGGCTGATACTGTCACATCATCTCCAAGTGCTTTCGTAGACTCTTCAACAGTTTGATACTGGCAGAATCAAACTTGCACAGTCTAATCTTGTCCAGAATGGTGAGGTGATGGCTGCTTGGGTAAATGCTGCTCTCAGAAATTCTCTAGACACTGGATTTGTAATGCTCATTTAGACTGTTGGATGAATGCAGCTATCAGTTGATTTAGATTTCTGGAGTAGGAAAATGAAACATATCTGGAAAGAATATCAATAAATATATATTAGAAGAATAAACAGTGATCAAACGAAATGTATTAGCTTCTAAATTCAGGCATTGAATCCAAGCATTTTGGTCAGCTCTCCTGTTTTTCCAGTATGTTCTGAAATGCTGTGGAAGAACAGTGTAGAGAGGCTCTGCCTCTTGTGCACAGCACAGAAGTGTTCAGTGTACAATGCAGTAAAAAGAACACCTAAAACTGCATTTAAACACCTGTGCTGCCCTTTCCCAAAGCAGGGAGAGAGATTCCAGTTTATCCTCTCCTCCAGACAGTGAAGGCAGTGGGTGAGGGGCTGGTGCAAGTGAAATGGGGTGAGAATTTCTTGTGAATCCAGTGTCACTTTTTGCCTTCCCACCAATTACTTGAGAGCTACTGTCACAATCGGATGAAATCACAACTGTGTGTCACCTTTGCATTGTGCTGGGTCCCTTTGTAGACTTTTGCACACACTTGTCAAAAAGCACAGTTCAAAGACTCAGATGTGTGTTGATGCAAAACGTTCAAGGGAATACAAGCAAAGATAGACTTCTTGTGTTGGAGTTTATCACAGTTTATTTCCATGACATGCTTCCATGGAGGTGTTTTGGGAAAGACTGGATGTGGACTCAGTGATCTCAGAGGTCTTTTCCAACTTTACTCATTCTGTGATTCTGTAGTCTGTGCTCATTTGTTGCTGCCTGGTGTGTTTCTCTGATGGGTTTTGGCTGATGCCCTTGTCCACACAATTCTGATGGAGTTATCCTGGTGGAAAAGAGCAAATGCCCATTTAAATATTTACTGAAACGTAATATTTGTGGGAGGGTTTAATCTTGTCAGCTGGAATGACTCTTCTATCATCTGAGGATACTTGCAATGTACTTTATAGATTTAAAATTAATGATATATTATATGAATGCTACAGAAAATTAGGTATACCTGATAGGAGTTGATTGCCCTGTGTAAATAAGGTTGCATTAGATATGCATGAAAAACCAAAAACGATTAACAATAATTGGATATCTGTGTTCTCTGGGCATATAGTAGGAAGAAACAGCAATTTTGTGATGTTAGGAGAGAGACTGGGAATGACAAATTTACTTCTGATTGTGACTCCAAAGCCATTGCATGTCTCTCACACAGTGCAAGTCACCATCCTCGCTGCCTTTTTCCACCTCTCCATCTACAGGGTAATTGAGTGCTGTGGTTTTTGTTTTTTTCTCTCTCCACAAATAATGATTTGAATTTCAAAGGGTTTTTCTTTGAAACTGGTATCACCCTATTTGTTTTTTTGCTTTTTTTGCATATGTTCCATGCTTTTGCTGGCAGGGAAATTCATACGCAGTAAGTTTTAACTAATTAGAGAATATTAATAGTGGATGAATTTCAAATTGGTATATATGGCATTTCACACAATCTATCCTAAGTCATACACTCTCCACTCAAGAGCTAATAATGTACTGTGTAATTTATGAGGTATGTCAAATGGGCTACTCTGCAGATTTTAAATATCAGCTCATAAATTGTGAATGATCATATTCACAAATATTATTTCTCAAAATTAATGAAAATTAATAATAGATCCGTATACTAATTGTTGACCTCTAGTGGCAAAGGTTATGCATCTGGAGGAGAAGACCATTTTTCTCAATGATTTGCCGCACAATTGCTCTAATAGATAATCTGACTACAGACTGGAATATCAAGGTTTAAATTAGATATTGAATATCAAGCACTGGGAAGGTAAGAAACTGCATTGCTTGTTAGGCACTGTGGTGACAAGCATCCCACTTCTATAAATTTAGTTCCAGCAGTCAGCTGCATTGAAGAAACACTAAATTTTTCATGAAAACGTAACTCCTTTCTGGAATGTAATAGCAGTGTAGCTCCGTGCTAATTAAGCAAATTAAGCAATTCACATATAAATGACCGCACATGGTCTTTCATTTGTGTGTATTGATATATGACTATGTAAACCCTTGACCTTTTTGAAAATTCTGGCCTTGACCAAAATAAAACAAACCCAAGATTAAAAGTATATGTATATATGTTTTTCATTCTATAAACTCAGATATCATTTAAAGATTGGGCTTATAAATCAGAAAACAACTTTCTTCAGGAAATTGGTTTGCTGCTTTGCTAAAATAGTTGAGACTGCTTTGCCAGGAGGAGCCCTGTTTTTCAGTTTTGTGCAAGCCGTGCCATTGTGTCAAGAGAAACTATTTCCTTGGCTAAGAATTACCTCTGTGATATGAATCAGTGGAGCTGGGGGTTTATAACTTTGTTTATGTCAAGCACATGAGGTGTTTGAAAAACTGAACTAGACCCTTCTTGCCTAAGACTTCTTATCATTAAAGAGGTTAAATGCATGAGTAACATAAAGCATGTTTGCAGTTTCTTTGAGTTGACTTCATTCTGTCCATGCATTGTTTTCCTTATCTGCAAAATGGAGGGAAAATAGATATTGTGTTGTTTCAAAGGAGCATGACCAATGGTTCTGAATTGTTATTTGTGAGTTATTTTGAGATGCTTTGGTGACTGGAGGTTGAGAAGCACAAAGTTCTGCAGAGTTAGTTTCTTATTCCCTTCATGCTCCGGGAGGCTACTGGGGAAGGTTTCTAGGCTCAGGTCTGCTTCTCTGTTAATTTCTGTATTTATCTACCTTTGAGCTATCTTTGATAACTTTTTTCCCCCAGTATCTGCTTGTTTTCTGACCCTAAGATATGCCTGGCCAGGTGACTTTGTGCTCTGTGTGGTCTATAACCTTCACCTATGCTTGAACACCTTTCCTTGTAAATTCTTTTTCATTCAATATAAATCAAGCCCTAATTACTATTGTGTCAGGCATGATTTTGTAGTGGCTTGAGGAATGTGTATGAGCTTTCCTAACTACTTGCAGTGCAGGTTTCAGGACACAGCAGTAGTTGATATAATCTTCAAATAGAGATGAAACATGGCAAGAATGGAGTGAAGGGTTCCTGTCTGTTTCCTGTTACTCAGGCCATGTTCCAGCTGTAGCCACTCTGCAAAACGGTGGCTTGGGAAGATTAAAGCAGCTAAAACACTTCCATGAAACAGATCTGGATTTCAGTCCACAGATGCTTAAATGAGCAGTAGGATTTTTGCATGGGGGAGGTACGATTGTAAGGAGAAAAAGATGGAATCTTAAGGCACACCATAGACATTTTAACCTAGACACAGAGTAACAAAGAGAGAAAAACATTAACCTGCTCTGCTGTTTTAGTCTCTCTCTGCTGTACGGACAATTTAGTGTTCCTCTGGACTCAAAAGGAGTTCTTAGCACACCTAATTGAGTTGAACTGGTCTCTAATAATATATATATTGATCAAAGATTTCCTTGATAGTGGCTACTAACAGCTTCCAGTAATAGCAAAAAATCTTCGTTATTTTTCAGAATTAACCAAAGGATTCACCTTGGCTTGTCTATTATAGTGGGTTATACATTGTCTACCCAGCTATTTGGTTTTAGGGATTTTTTAAGAATTGTTTAGGCCTGCTGGTAAGTGCACTTTTTTAATTTTAGAAATTGAACATGTAGCACAGGATTTTTTCCTTTATTTAGTTGCAAAGCAAGCAGGGCTTTTTGTTTGTTTGTTTCTTTCGTATTTTTTTTCTTTTCTTTTTAAGAGAAAAAACCCTGGGGACCCAGGGAACAAATACATAATATATTTTTTCTAGTACTGCATAGTTTTATTATGTTTATAATTTGTTAGTCATTCTGTTTCTTACCAGAAGTAGCTGTTGTTTCAGGATTACACAAAAATCCATTGGGGATAGAGAAATGAGATATTTACAGGAGCAGACATCTTTCTTCAGTTTCTTTACTGGATTAAAAAAGAAAAATTGTGGAATGAAAAGGAAAATGAAAAGAAATGCTTATTTGTTCTTGAGATAATATGTTAACACTATTCGGTTATGTGTATTTATCTCCAATCTTTACGACTCAAAAGATTTGAATATAATAAAATTCTGCTACACCAAAACCAAGAGGTGATAAAAAAAAAACATTGTTCTAATTTAATGTATTTGACAAATTACCTCAAAGACAAAAAAATGCTTCTTTTATTGTTTTTCTTTCCAAAGTGGAAAGAGCCCATAAGCTTATCAGATTACATTTCCTTAGCGTTGCAAACTTTGTTCATAATTAAAAGAGTCTGTGTATCACTCATGTTTTTTGGTTTAGAATACAATTTAACCTGATTTGTTACACCAAGGCCAAACAGGGATAAAGACTTTATTTTGCAAGACTTTATGACTGAATTCAAATGAGGCTTTACCTAAGAAAAAACAGACTGGTGTCCTGCCTGTTTCTACTGGGGCACTCACCTGATTTTACTTCATTTGGTGTAGGTTCTGCAGTATTTTAACTGGAAAATATCAGTGAAAACCTTAGTCCCCTCAGAGCTAGGAAGAGTTTATTCACTTCTTAGAAAACTATTTCTCAAGCCTAAGTTTAAAGAAATTAACTGCAATTAATATGGGCAGACTAAAGGAAAAAGAATCCCACAACAGTAATTAAAACTCTTTTTAGTAAGGTTTTTATGTGAAACCTCCATTATCTGCAGAAAATCTGTATCAAGTCTGTCCTTGGCCTCCATTTTTTTTTGTTTGATTAACTCCCCCCCCCCAAAACAAAAGAGAAGTTAGCTTTTAAAATTGACACAGTAGCTTACAAATTATTTTTTAAATTGTTCCATTAAAAAGCACTTGGAATATAAAGGGACACACATTAGACATAAGAGAAAACTGCAGCACACCCATTATATAGAACTGTGGCAATCAGACCAGAGTAGCAAATGGTGTCACCACTGAAATGGCTGAAATTTGGTGAGTGCAATTTGCAAATATAGGATTAAAAAACAGCTACCAAAATAGCTTTGTGCATTCTGACATAGGTTTGCAATGAAGTTTGGCCTGTATTAAATCTGATATATCAGATGCCTCAGTGAATTAAGAAAACAGGTTTCTAACCTAAATAGAAATGTAAGAGCATCTAAAAATGTCCCTGTTGAATGAACTGTCAAACTAAGAAATCAAGATCAGATCAAGTCAATCAGCAGGTTAGCTTTTTAATTAAAAAGCTTTCTTTAGTGGTTTCACATATATCTTGCTAATTTGTCCAGTTTTGATGTTTTTCTCTTGTGTGCTGGCTATTAGGCGGCACAAATTGAAAGACTTTTCTGCCTATGCAGGTCAGATGCAGGGTAGTGGTCAAAATATATCTTTTGATTGGTCCACTATCTTGGGATGTTCAAAGTTGCTATTCATACCAAGGTAATTGGGAGGACCACATTTCCTCACAGCCCTTAGATTTGATGGATGTAGCTTATGAATAAAAAGTAAGTAGGGGTAGAAAAATAATTCAAAATAACCACTTTAAGCCAGGTTGCATAAAGTATCAGTTGCCTAAAGTTACCTGGTGTGATCTGGGAAAAAACACAATAATAATAAAACCTCTGAAAATAGCTCTTATCTGAGCTATTTAGATGCAGGCAGCACTCATGACATTGTTCACAGAGGATTCTGTGAGACTGCAGTCAGTTAATACAATAGTCCTTGATCCTCTGTTTTTCCAAAGTGTGTGACAGCCTACCTTGCAGTGCACTTGCTAGAGAGGAGGAAAGAAAAGGCTAGACCACACAGACCAGTGGACGCTTCCTATCTTTCTGGTATAGTTGTATCCCAACCTGTGACTCCAGAAGAAAGAAGATGAGAAGGGCAGTGTAGATGAGGAGTGCTGCAATGCACAATCATTTGACTTTATGTTTTTGTTCCCTGGGGCTACCAAATCTCTCTTCAAGAGTTAGATTTGAAGAAAATTGAAAGAACTATCATTTCTTTATCCTACCCTGTTGCCTGTTGGATGACTTCTTAGTTTGGTTAAGTTCTTGGAAGCTAAAAGTCACTTAGACAATTTCTATCAAGGACATGCTTAATCAGCTTCACTCAGGTAGGAGGTTACAGCAGCTCTCCCTTGGGCTTTGTAGTAAGTCTTCGTGTAGATAAGCAACACGGTGCACTGGCAGCTTAAAAGTATCTATTCTGTTTGAAGCAAACTCCATGGACTCTAAGCTGTGCTCAGAGTTACTTTGATAAATGCATATTTTAAATTTTCTCAGCCAGAGAAGTTTTTAAAACTGGTAGACCACCTTCCCCAAGCCAGTGAAAGTTTTGTGTCATTTACCTCTTCCATTTCCATTTTTTCCCACATCCAAGCTAAAGAAATAAAGCCCATTATACTTCAAGGAATGTATTCTTCTTCCTTTTATGTTGTCTTCTTTAAATATGATGTTATATGACAGTATTATTGTAAATCTGAGAGTGATTCTCTTCCCTTTGAAGCTCAAACCTATTCTTCATTTTAATGTGTCTACCAGCTTCACATGGCCCACTCTGCAAGGTTCCTGTGAAGATGCAGTGCATCTGCTTTAGTGAACTCTGTCATCTTCGTCTCAAATGTAGAGATGAATTCAACTTTGATATGAAAAGAGCTTAGAGAAAAAATTACTCTCTGCCACTGGAACTCCTTACAGTTTTTGTTAGTATCCTATTTATAGTCTGCTTAGTGTTTCTGCATTCTGTTTGACTCTTCAGTGTTCTTCCAAGACCCAGTGAATGCCTTCGAACAGTGTTTGAACTTAAAGAGTTACTGGGTCTTCACACGTGTATCTGGGTGATGTAGACAGTGAAATCTTATTCTTCTTTCTTATGCTTTGACTAGGAAATATTATAGTATCGTTCCTTTATAACTTTGGGTATAGATCCATATTTGAGATAGAAACATGTTGCCCTGACTTTTGCAGTTCTGGATGTTATCATTCTTTTGTAGCTAGTTTCTCACATTCTTCTATGTAAACATAGCCATGTTATTGTAACGGTATCTTTTTGTTTACATTCCTTTCTCCTGGGCACAGAAGTTTGATGGACATTTCCTTCGACCACTGTGATTGAGGGACGACAAGCCCGTTCCTCCAATGGACAGTGATTTCTAAAATGCATATATAATAAACAGGGCAGGTCTCGCCTGGCGCTTTGCTCCTTACTCTTCTGACAGGCGTTTCTTTTCTCTCCTTCTTCCTTTGTGTCGTTACTGTGACAGAAACTTTTGTGGGAACTTCAGTTTGGTAAACCTATATACAATAGCCAGGGTTTGTTTCATGGTTTGATTATTTTGGTTTAAGTGATTCCTGTCACAGGGGAGAGATTGATCCTGCGGTGGGATATCCATCAACAATCTGAGAGGATATTTATCTGTACAAAGAACTGTTCCAGAATATCTCTTTCTTTGTCCCAATTAACTGTGTTTGTGGATGGTCTTATTCCTTTAACTATTCTTTAGTCTGAATTGTGTTCTGCTGTAATCAAGCCATGAGCAATAATACAGGTGAATGGTTTTCTTGACACTTGTTGAATAAGGTGGATTGGCTACAAATACCTATGGCAAAATTATTTTGAAGAGTTATTAGAATACCTGCATTTCTCTGTACAAAAAAAGCTTTTTGCTGTATGAGTTTACACCAGCTTGAAGGCTTGGCCCATGCATTGAAGCCAACATTTGACTTTCTTTTCCTCATGTATGATTCATTTGCGGTATCCAGTCTTTGATATTGACAGACTAGTGTTTTTTTTGGTTTTGTTTGTTTGTTTGTTTGTTTCTAGCAGGATATGGATTTTAAGCTTTGCAGATATTTTCAAGAATTTATCTTTCAGATTCATATTCACAAAGTGAAGCTCACAGAAACTGCCATGAGAAGGAAGTAACTCATATGTGAAAACATTTTAGCTTTCTTTTTCTGCAAACATAGAATTTAGATTGATTAAATAGTGTTTATTAGCCAGTAACTGCTATAATTTGCATATTGGCAATAGGTCAGTGTCTGAAATAGAGTATTTCAGACCTTTTTTAATAGTATTTAGACCTTTTTTGTCAGGTGGGCCTTTGGTTGTGGTACCTCATGGGTGCTGTATTTTGCTACAGTGATTTTGTGGTTGTACCAGCTGCCAACATCAGGTTTATACTGAATTGTGCTGATTCCACACTTGTAAAGCTCTCTACCAGATGTACATATTTGAGGCCTGCTAATTTATTTATTTTTTAGTCCAAAAGGTAACATTTACCTTGTTTAGCCTATAAGGCTATCCCTCACTGGTGGAAGAAGAGGTTGATTTTTTCCCCACCAGCCTTTTAACTCATTTTCACAGCTGATCCTGAATATTCTTTTGATATGTTTGCTTTGATAAGAAGACTTGTATGTTAATATTTGCAATTGGCAGCAGGTAGTTATTCAATATCCATGGTACTGATAGATCCTCTTAGGAAAGTTCTAACTCTATCAGTCTTGTTCTGTAGAGCAACCAAAACGTGCCTTAAACCATATTCTAAGAGAAGAAGCAGCATATGAAATAGCAATAAAAATCATCAGGCTTTGCTATGTGTTGTTATTATTGCACGTATTATGTCCTGGCCTTCTGACTTGTGTGGTAACTTTCTGTTCTTTTGAAGAGTTTTCCTCAAACATTTTCCACCACCAAGAGACTAACCCACTAACTTCAAACCACCTACTTCCCTGAATACAGAAATTCAAGCAGGGTTTTGAAGGAATTGGAAACCTTTTACTACCTCAAACTTACATGAACTCTTAAATTGTAATTAGCACCAGTTTAATTTCTATACATGAATTTCTGTCAAGTGTTGCAGGATGTAGATGCAGACGCACTGATGTAGATTTAGCATTTATAGAGAGGTTATTAATTTATGGTGTTTTGGTACCTACCAGTATTGGCCTCGAGCAGTGGGGCTGGCACTGACAATTCCTATAGTTTGAGTTTTGCTACAAGTTATTTGAGGCTGTGTGCAAAAAGGGATTTGATCCTTCAGTGTTCTGTGTGCATTACTCTAGTGTTCCTGGGGAAAGAAAAAGCTTATAATAATGTTTTTTTTATTATAGCTTAACTGAGTTTGGCTTTCTGAGACATGTAGCAGATAGAGATTGTTAGACAGTTTAAGAAGAGTCAAAATATGTATAAATTCCTTTGTCTATCACTTTTTAATGGGTTATTTATTGCATTTTTCATTATGTAGGGATTTCGAGCTTGATTTCATTTATGGCAAGCTATTATGAAATACATGTTGAACTCGATATTTTATGCTTTCAGAAACTGATGAAAATTAAATAACTTAATAAAAATAACTGCACTTTTTAAAATCTTTGAACTTTTAAAATGCATCTTGAGATCCTACAAAAAGAATTGAGGGATACCAATTCGTTCATTAGGCGTATTTTAATTTTTTATTTTCAAAATAGTTTAGACCCTGGATGTTATAGAGGCACACCAGTCCCCTTATGAGCATTTTATGTCTGGTTTCTTGTGTGATGCCCAGGATTTCAGCCTGTGTGAGCTGCATGTCACTTGCAACAGCCTCCTGTCCAGCTGAACCAATTTCGAGTTCTTTTCTTATACACCCCATTACAGTATTTATAAAGTATTTATAAACCACATTTTGTTTCATATAGGTAAAATAAACAGAGGGTGTTCTGTGTGTGTCTGCTCCATGAAACTTGAGGAGAAAATATGTATGTACATTGTGTTTATTGGGGTGTTTACAGAACCATGTTGACAGAACCATGGGGTTCCATAGGATTTGTCCTCATAGGATTTGTCACAGAGAGAACACATCCAAAGGGGTGATACTGACCCACTATCTGGGACAATTCTAGTTCCAGAGTCCAATCAAGTTATGAAACTATTTTTTTTCTGTAAGATCTGTGCTGGAAGTTACCAGGTCAAAGGAATTAATTATTTAAATTATTTTCTGGAAGGGAAGCAGGTGTACTGGGTAGCCATTTGCAGCCTCCTTGCATTTCACTAGAGGTTGCTATCCTCCAGGTAAAGGAGGTATGAATATTGATGATTTAAAATAATCCTTTTCCCCCTTGTTGTTTAAGACTTATCCCTGCTTAGGATTTTAAATAATGTATCTGGTAACCCCACTGAGATGGCTGTGATGGTTACATGAGTGGCTAGTTACAAATTTCCCATATTTCCTTCAGTTTTGGTTGGGTTTTTTTGGTGAAATTTGACTTTGAGAATTTCCATTAAATCAGTTGAATTATTTGTATTGGTGAGAAGGCTTTTTGTCATTGTTGTAAAATTCTTGATGTTACTGTAAACATATACAAGTGTAGAGTCACTCCCTTACCACTACTCAAGCTGATGTTTGGCATCACAAAGAGTAGGATTTTGTGCAAAAATCACAAAGCCTTCTCATTTATTTTAGGAAATTTAACTAAAAATAGTGTTTCAAGTAAATCCACTCTGAACAATGTGGTAAACATGTTCTGTAAACAACTCTGTCTTAAAAGCACAAAAATATTTTCCAGAAAATGTAAAATTTAACTCCACAAGAAAGCTTTGATAAAAGCCATGTAGTCATTTTTGCTTATCTGTACAAGGAAACTATAATAAATATAGAAGATAATACTTAAAAAATGAAGCTAGAAAGAGCATTTTTGTAGCAACTTTCTGTCATGAAGAGGATTTAATATTAACATCTTCTTTTTTATTTTTTTTCCATGTGGAGTCAAATACTTCCTGTTCTTGGACTTATTAGAGTTTAGTTCACATATTTTGTGCTGGTTTTTTTTATTATTATTTTTTTTGTCCTATGGTGGTCTAGAAGTCAGCAGTTACAAGTGTTACAGAATAAGTTTCACATGCAAATAATGGCCTTTTCAGTGATAAGTGGTTCAATTGCCAGTTTAAAAATAGACAGTTCCTTATACCTTTGTACCACGCCATTTATTATTCTATTTTAGCACCTGTGAAGTGTTATTTAATGCTCTTCAGTGTTGTGTGTGTGGCTCAGTAGCACAATGAGCCAGCTCAGCCTGAAGACCTTGCTGTCCTTTCAGCTGAAAAGCCAACACTTGGTGCAATATCCCTGAAAGAAGCAATCAATGGATTTACAGAACAACACAGTGCACTAACTTTTACTGCCTGTCCCCAAATCATAATATTAAATTATGTGTTAAAAGGATATTAGGGGCACAGTCTTTGGAAGAATCCAACTTGAGTCCTGTTCAAATTAGCATATAGATGAGCTGGAGTCTCAGATGAAGCACAGCCTAGATGAGTTTTCTAGCATTATGCTGCTTTGCACATTATCTCTGTCAAAATACAGCTTTGTGAATAAAGCCTTACACACACACACATTTTGGGAGATGTTGCATAGGAAGCAAGGAAAACATAGCAGCAGACACAAGGGACAGCATCCGCCCCTACTTCCATGCTTCCTGTGCCTTATCAAAACAGACCTGACACACGTGTATGCAGCCCTGCATCATAGAAAATGCTTTCCCAGTAAGACAAATCTGTAAGATTAAATTCCTCTTGTTGTCCATGGAACAGTATTTAACCATTCCTAGCATAGAAACCATTAAATGCAAATTAATTTTTAAAATTTTGGTAGAACTCCAAGCATCCTCAGCCACATGACTTCTACTTGTTTATTTAGAACATTATTCTATATACCAGTAATCCGGGGCCTGGATATTCAAGTTAAACATAAGTGAAACATAAAGACTTCTTTATGAAAAGAGTAATGTTATGTTTGCAGAGTAAACCCAAATTTGGAATTAAGCCTTGCGTTATTGACAGGAACCAGAAATGGGACTGATGGGGAAAATGGAGTAGATTGTCCTTTGGAGAGCATGAGCCTGAATTGTACCTGGCACAGCATGTAAATAATGACATATGGCTCGCTTCCTTTTTTGCAAGTTGCTACTGGTCTTGATTGTGTATTTTGAGAAGTAAAGAAGAAATGTGTGTATCTCTGAATTTTTGACATAATACTAAAACCAGTGGGGCAAAGATGGCTCGTCAGTGCTGTTGGCACCAGTATAAAGAGTTCCTACTCTAATGAAACATTTATTTACCCATTTATTTTGTAGCTACAAATAAGAGAACATTTTGTACTCCAGCGAGATCATTATTAAAGTATAGGAAAAGGGGTTTGTGCAGAAAGGCCTTCTCCCACCTGGTTGTTGCATGTTCTCCTGCAGGCCAGATATAAGCAAAAATTCCTCCCCACATGGAATAATGAGGCAAGTACCTGGGTGCTATCCAGAAAGAAGATACAAGAGAGGAGTAGTTATTTTTCTCAGTACTGTTGGCAGGAAGAAAGCTTTTACTAGCTTCACATCATCACAATAAGAGTTTAAAAAGAATTATTGAGTCATTGATGACAGTGTAATTAATTATTAATACTAGCAGTTATAAAAATGAATGTTTACTTATATTTGAAGTTCTCCTCTTCAAGAACGTAGGTAAATAAAATATCCTTGCTGATTCAAGACTAAGACCTCTTAAGGTCTTAGTGCAGACCGCTAGGGATGTTTGCAAGAGTCTTACTGAAGTCAGAATGTGGTATCAAACTGTGTTGGTAGGGGAATATCTGTTTACTTGCAATTACTTTACTTTGTTTACACCAGGGAGGTAAATATAACTTTGGAACCATCATTTGCATGCTTGCAACATATATTGTCAGGTAAAGAAAAATTAGTGCTTTCCACCTCTTGATTTTACTTAAAAGTTACAAGCAAAATAACAATAAATGGAAAAAGCCATCTTTTTTTTTTTTTTTGCAAAGTTTTTTAATATTTATTTATCACATATTTCATCTGGGATTTAAAATGCAGCTGAGGATGGATTCATGTTCATGAAACTGCATTTTGGTAGCACATATTTCTCCACAGAGTCCAGTTAGCTCAAAAAAAAATGGCAGTGCCTCATAACAGTTGTAACAGTATAACATTCCAAGTATAATTAAAAGTCAATAGCTTTTCTTATACTGTGCTGCAAGGCTTGTAAGTAACAAAGTACCAGGAAGGATCCCAAAAAAGACTGTTTGAGACTTATTGCTAGGCACATTTCAGCTGTGCAGGATTTGTCACCTTCAAGGCAGGTATTTGAACATCTGTCAAGGAGAGGTGGGATATCTGGTTGGGAATCACCATTGAAGGGTAGCTACCATTTGTCTGAGACACACATCAGGTTTTGTAAATCACTGAGAGGGTTGGTGGACTGAGAACAATGGACATTCCTACACTGTGTTGTGCTTTTTAAAACAGTCAGTTTGTTTGGTCCTTGATCCTTGAAGGTATTTAAGTGACTAACAAGTAGGTCAGAGCAATGTTTCACTCATTTGTAAACTTACTTTGACATGTGGTGGTGCAAGTAGAAGTAGAATGAAGGTGAGAAAACAGATGTTACCCATACAAATGTGGACAAAGAGCAAGCTTCTCTTGTAAGTCTCTCTAAAAACAATAAATCTTTAAAGCATTTGGGCTCTTGTAATATTCAGCATTTTTTTTTACAGAAGCACATAACTGAATTCTGTGTATGTAGAAAATATGTCTCTGATTAAATAAAATGCTCTTAAAAATATTGGGTGTTTTCAGGACAAAAATAGGAGAAATTAGCAGAAATTTATTTAAATTGTATTGAGGGTGGGCAAATGTGGTGCTGCTCTGACCAGTGCCCCAGACATCCACTGTACTGACAGTTTTTTTCTGAATTTTATCAGGGAGGTTTTTATGCACTTTTCCATATGTAATTTGCCCTGTAGATATGAGAAGGTGTTTGTTCCACAAGAAACAATAGCAACCAGAAGTGGAAATTACTGCCAGCTCATCAGATGCAATCGAATAATAATGAAAGCTAATGCAAGACAACATTCAAGGTTATTTTTAAATCTTTGTAAAGGTCAATGTATTCAATGGTATTCAATTCCAACTGCTGAAAGAGTTGCTGTGTTTAAATATGATGCCCTTGTTGTTTAGGAAATAAAAGATCCTTTACTAGGAAGGGCAAACAGGACAAAGGCGTAACTGTGTCTTCTCAGCGCATAATTTAGGAAAACAATTTCAGAAGTATTATTTTCGTGATTAGTTTCAGTCTCAGGAACCTGTGTATTTTTCCTCCATCTCAAGTTGCAAAAGTTCATTGCTAGAGAAAGAGCAAGGTGCCTCCTTTGTGGACCTTTTCTACCCTGGGTAGCTGAAGAAAGCAAAAACTGTTTCATGACCCTGACTGGCCTAACTTCTGGAAGCTCTGGAGATGTCATTAGGTAATCATTTGGCCACTGCAAAAGTATCACCATGTAAATGCTGTAATGTTTGTGGTCTTTTGTAGTCATGACTTCTGTCCTCCTTTTGTTATTGTGCTTGTAGCAGGAGAAAAAATACCCAATGCTTAGAAATGGAGGAATAAGAAATAAAAAGAGGGGAAAACAAAGAAATCCAGAACACCATATGGGAGGGATTGACCGTGGCTAGCTAGACATGTCTTCATCACCTCCTTTATGTTGTTAATTCTTGAAGAATATTAAAAGTGAGCTCTACAATATCATATCAAATATGTTGCCGGTGCATTTTAGAGAGAAAAATGCAAACATGGAGCCTTGTGCAAATGCAGAGCCCCTTCCCTTTAGGCAGGATGCCAGTGCATCTCAGCATCTGTATCGATGGCAGGAACTGTAGTACAGTACAGAAAATGAGATATTTGCTGGCTAGGTGATCATATATCAAAAACCAGAAAGGGAGAGGGAGGCAGAGGTATATTGATGTGGGACTCCATAGGTTTTTGACTTTAGAAATATTTATTCACAAGGGGTTTTTTGTTGGTTTTTTTTTTTTTTTTTTACTTAAGAAAATACTGGACTCACGATGCCTATGAATCATCGCGGAGGGAACCTCAAACTTTTCTGTTATTCAGATGTTCATATTGTCTGCCAACACATGTTGGGCTACTCATGCAACATTTCACATTGCTTTTTTGCAACTCCATTTGTTACAGGCTAGGAAAAAAATTGCCAAGTTAGAGCAGATAATTCTCAAGCAGTATAAGTTTAACTAAGCTCCCCTTGAATACGAAAAATGTTTTTGCATAAAGTTTTAATATGTCTTTGTAATTGTAACACAGGCAAAGACGTTTAATAACTATTGCCTAGAGACAGCTTTGCATAAATATTTAGTTACCAGACTCTTTTTTTTCCCGTGATAGATAGGCAATGAAATGCTTTTGAAGTTGTGGACCTTACAACTATCTAAGAAGGTCTAGTCA
Organism: Climacteris rufus; assembly: GCA_013398175.1. NCBI lineage: Eukaryota > Metazoa > Chordata > Aves > Passeriformes > Climacteridae > Climacteris > Climacteris rufus. The sequence continues at coordinate 108,926 of VZRZ01003493.1, read as the reverse complement.
TAAAAACTTGCTGCTTTCTAACATTCAAATAAGCCATCTGGATAAAGGTTAAGGGCAGAGAGAGGCACCATTCAAGGACAACTAACAGCTGGATGGCCATATCAGGTCTGTCGTTTTTTCCCAGCCCTATCAGTGACATTGCTCAGAGTTCAGATTGAAGGGAAAAAGGAACTAAAGGAAGGAAGTTCAGATCAGTGATATCTGTTAATATGTGCATTGGACTTTGCTGTACCTTCCTTTAACTTGTCTGGGTTTGGTGAAGAAAGACTTTTCTTTTATTCTTTTTAATTTATTACTGACAGCTATTAAAATGTCAGATTAATGGTTATGTGGAGGTATCCAGCTTCAGCAGTAAAGCACAGATACCAGGGCTGCATTCATTATAGCAGATTTCGAGTCATATTAGTGGCTGTCTCTGGTAACTAATGCTGAAAGAGATGCTGAGTGTGCCATCTTCTGCCATGTAGAGCTCCACCCTGAAGTGGAGAAAAGAGTGAGAGATTGTTTGAAAGATGATGTGATTTCATTGGTTGCAACAATATGATTATCACCAATTAATTCAGGTCTAAAGAGAATTTGTACAGCATTTTTAATGTATTCCTCTGCAGGTTTCTTCCTGCATCAAGTACAGCAGTGTGAAAGAGTAAGATGTCCTTAGAATTTACCAGTAAAGAGAAAATGTTTACAACTTGTCTCTGAACAGCACTGCATGGATGATGGAGCACTTCTGAAACAATATCTGTGAAGGAAATAAACCCATTAATTGAACAGAATTATTGCACACCAAAGCTACATGTTTGAGAGGTCTCTACAGTATTCAAACAACTATTGAACCATTTGGCACATCCCTAATAAAAACCTTTATCCATTAGCCCCATTGGTGCATGCTTAGGCAAATTAACTCTTTTATATGTAGATCTAAAGAAAATGGTGTGTTATAATTAAATGATTCTTTGGGGGGCAGTAAACCTCTCTTCAAACAGCTTGAATATTAGTGCAGTCGTTTTTCTTTCAGCCCTACTAATCACAGCAAATTTAGCTTGCACAGCCAGAGTCAGGGTGCATGTTACAGGACATTCTGGCAATGGTGATGAGCAAATCCCATAAGAACTGGTGTTTGGTTTATAAGAGAATTTTATCTGAAGTTAATGTAAATTTATCTGGATTCTTGCTGTTCACAAAATTATGTTGTTGTTTTAAGATGTCTGGTACTTGAGATAGTTGCAGATCAGAACCCACCCCATAGAAGCCCCCTGTATGACAGACTTTGCATTTGAATGGGAGTTCTAGAGGACAAATGGCAACTGCAGTCATTACATTGTAAAAACCTTCCCCCTGCTCCTCCAAGTCACTCAAGTTTTTCTTCCCAGTTTCTAAATAATTTGGAACATATTTGATTTAGGTGAGAGATTTTGAATATTCCTTGTGTTGTGTGGAAAAGATACCAGGTAGTGAATTATAATGGAGCAGACCCATAGTTGTCTTGATGAATATTTAGGCCAGGATTCCCTGACATGACTACCAGTTGCTGAGATCTAGTACTTTGAACTGTGCCTCATTTACTGGAAGTGCTGAATACCTGCTTTTCTGAAAACTGGGCTCTATGGACATGACCTGTTCTGACTTTCAGTTGTAAAGCTAAATGCACCACATATAAATGCTGTAATCTCCTGAGACTACACAAACCTGCTTTTAAAAAGAAAACAAGTGTATGTGTTAGACTTTAGATTATTGTCTGGAATATAGAAGGCAGTCTTTATCACCAAATTTAGTGCTGGATTTCCACGTATCTATTGGATATCTACTGGAATTAACAGGATGGCAGATTTATTCATACCTCTTTTTTTTTTGCTATTTTCTATATTTTCTACTGTTAGGCTTGTGGATGTGCTCCTGCTGAGGGGGACAGGTGATTGCTCTCAAGCAGTTCCAGTGCAGATAGCTGGTGGCTGCATCTAGCACAAGATTCTGTTGACAAATGTATAACTTTACTGGCAATGAGGATTTTTTNNNAGAGGAATTTTTTTTTTTTTTTTTGGTTGGTTGGTTTGGGGATTTTTTTGGAGGGAAAGAACTTACAAGGACTGCAAATTCTCTGATTTGCCTTAAGGTCCAGCTCTGCCTGCGTCTTTATGTTCTTCTAGGGAGTGGTGTGGACTCCCATGACAGCCACTGTCATCACCCAAATATCATGTTCCCCTGGGTTTTCTGAAGTACCTGGTGAGTCTCTTGGAACACTCACATCTGTATCAAGTACTTCAGTATCTGAAGTCTGAGGGCAAGAAATTTGGCTATCAAAGTAGAATCATTACAATAGGATTTCTGATAGTATGGAGTTAAAAGTAACATTACAATAAAGATGTTATTCAAATATCCAACTCATTATAGACACTGAAATTTGAATTGCAGTAAGCAAAGCAGATTTTTTTTTCTTTCAAATTTTATGCTGCAGGATATAAAAAGGGCAAGCAGTTTATCTCACAGGAACATGAGCTGTCTTCTGTTTGCATATGCAGCTTACATTGGTGGGAGTCCCAGTGTATTCTGAGGACTTGATACACAGTCCAAACCTGACAAATCTCTAAAGAGGACGTGTTCAAATATGAGCCATCCAATTTGTTTGCTGCACTAAAGTGGAAATTAGCACATTTAAAATAGCTAATTTCAGCATGTATGTGGATCTCTCAGGCCTCACCACCCTCACAGGGAAGAATTTCTTCCTAATAGCTAACCTAAATTTGCCCTCTGTCAGTCTGAAGCCATTTCCCTTTGTCCTATCACTACATGCCCTTGTTCAAAGTCCCTCTCTGGCTCTCTTGTATCCCCCTTTGGGTATTGGAAGGTGCTATAAGGTCCTCCCAGAGCCTTCTCCTCTCCACTTGAACAACCCAAACTCTCTCAAGCCAGTCTCCAAAGCAGAGGTGTTTCAGCCCTCTGAGCATCTGATGTTTCTGCATTCATTTACATTTTGCCACTGTAGACTTTTAGATTTTCATTCCCACCTCTTTGCTGCCGGTCAGACTGATGAATACTGTGCACTGTTTTCTTTTAGACTGCCTAGATTTTGCAAAGGTGGCAAGAGAAATTTCCAAGAAAACTTCATTCCTTTCTTCTTCCGAGAAAACAAGGTGAGTCCTTGTTCACTGATTCTGAGACAAAAATTTATCCATTCTGAATTTGGTGAAGTTGAGAAACCACAGAAACATTGCTACTATTCCATAACTGATTTGTTTCAGTGCTCTGGGTTTGTGAGGGTCACTGGATCACTTGCAGGGAAGTGCAGCTTGACTCCAGCTGTAATTCCCAGCCATTCCCTCAGCTCTCAGCATCAGCCAGTTGTTTAACCTTGAGGCTACTCGTGCTGTGTCAGTGGTGATGCCTAATGTGCAAATGTGCTGTTTTGTAATGCAGAGATCGTACCTCAAATGTCCTACCTTGCAGACTACATTAAGTTTTCTAGAAGGTGAAGCATTATTTTCCAAGTCTCTCCTGGGATGTATCGAAAGCTTACTGAATTCTGTAAAGACTTGATATTTAGTTTGCTTACCAATCTCTTGGTATTATCAGATACCAACGGAAATACATAATGTAGCACACAAAAAAGAAATGATGTTTCAGCATTATGTAAAAATTGCTGTTGTTCCACTTATCCGAGATGTTCTTTGCATGCCAAAAATTGTCCTTTGGCATCTTAAGTCTTATTTATTTCCACATCCAGAAATGTTTCTTGGTAGTGGGAGCACCAGATGCTGTTGGGAATTACAGGTGTCAAAATATGGGGTCACAGGTTTGACTTGAGAATGAGCAATCTGAGACCCAAAGGAGGCACAAAACATTTGGGCTAATCAGAAGTGGAAAATATTTTCTTCTTTTTCTTTTGTTTTTGTTTCCTTTTCTCATTCCCCCAAAGAAATAGTGACCAAGTTCTCATGGAAGTTCATAGCTCAGGCTCAGGCAGTGACCAGGTTTTACCACTTCACAGTTCACATTGCACCAGCTGATGATCAGCCACAGCAGTTTTAACTGTTCTTAAGGTGACTTTATAGTTTATCTGAAAGGCAAGAAGCAGCTCTTGTTAATCTGGCTGGAAATTTTCTGAAGGCTTGTGCCTCTATTGAAACTGAAGGTTCATTGAAACTGAAGCATGTGGAAACCCTCTGAACCTTTGACAAATTTTTCTTGTAGGTAGGTTTTAGGGTCCTTTAAGTTATTAGATTCCCTACCATCTGCTTCCCAGCTCTCTGGTTTCCTAGTCTCGTTGATGCTTGCTGGGGAATAATTGTTGCAGTGGTGGGGAAAGAGGGACTGGACTCTCTAGTATAGCTTTTCTACAGTTCATAAAAGCGAAACGTAGTTCATAATCTGGCTTCACCTTAAAACCCCAAAAATTTTGCTCCACATTTATTCTTAATATAAAATTTTCCATATGGGGTGTTATTTGGGCACAACTTTAGAGTTTAACTTTCTGCACTAATTACAAAGCCCCTTTATTGGCTTCATATAAATGTCTTACTTATAAGCATTTTTCTGGGTAATTAAACTGTTTAAGTAATTCAGCTGATACTGTACATAGTCTTATTTACAATGTAATTAGGACCACTGCAAGAAGAGTGCAAGCAATTAGTGATTTAATCCTAGTGAAGAATGCTTTGAGTTTTAGGTTTGGCTTTTTGTGCTTTTAATCCTTCCACACCTACCTCTGTAAGAATGATGGTAAAGGAATACACAATGTGTTTAAGATTATATCAATAAGAGAATTCCAGTTTGGAGAGCATAATTGCTTTATATTTCTATAGGCTGCAAATTAAATCTTTTTTTCTCTACACTGACCAGTGTCACATTGTCTTTCAATAGGTGGTTGGGATTCCTGGTTTCTCCTTCTAACTGAGACATTGATTCACTGTCTGGCCTTAGGTAATCTATTATCACACTTTCAAATTTATGGGCCCGTAGCTACATTCAGATACTAAAATAAGTGACATAAGGACTGTCAAAAAGCAAGTATTTTATGGAGTTATGTAACAATAGAACACAACCCCAGTTCTGCAAAATCAAAGGATGTCTAATTTTACACTGATGGTAGCTGTTCTTTTAAACATTTGCATAACTCCTCATAGGTAGGGGGACTGGGTATCTAATTTGAAGCAATAAATTTTGAATGTTCTGTCACTCTGTAAGCATGTCACCTTATTTTCATGTGAAATATTTCCTATTATACCATGTCCCTAATTCAAAAAAGATTTTTTTTCGATATTATCTCAGTAACCAGCAATTACTATGTCTGTTGAGTGCGTGTGAGTAGAAAAAGCTGATTATCTAATGAAATTATGCTATGACAGCTCTTTGTAAGAAAAACTAAACAATGGCTTATGAAAGATTCTTCAATGAAAAATGCACAAACATTTAGGTAGCAGCTACTTCTTTTTAATGAACAACCTTTTGGAAAAAAAAGTCACCTGTATTGAGTATCCATCTCCATAGATCCCTTGCTCTCTCACTAACAAAAACCTGTTAGTGAGATGTCAAAAATTCTCCTGCTAAGAAAAAAATACTACATTAATTTCTTACATTTCCATAGTGGGGAAGCAGCACTAGAGTATGTATGCATTTATATCTATATAGGTAGCTTACAAGGGATTTTGGTTTTATCCTCAAGGTACATAAGTGCTGTAGACCAAAGGTGCTGGTGTAGGTAGGCAGGATAAAATTCTGAAGCAAGTCTTTCTGGGATGGAAATAATGACCATTCCTGGGTAAACAACTTCCAGCCATTCCATTTATTATGTGACCATTAGAGTAAAAGCACCTTGGACTGCAAATTACATATATGTCACCATGTAGCTGACATCCCCTTTGCTCTCTTGGTTCATTTTCAAGAACAGCTTAGACTTTTCCCAGCTTCAGTAAAAAAATTAATTTATACTCTGAAATGATGAGAAATTTTCTCTTAAAAAATACATTACTTGATTTAGCGCTATGTTTTGTGAAATAGGTTAAATGCAGTTTCCTGCATATTTAAAATTATTACTCTTTCTTTTAAATTGCTTATGATGTTTAATCAGCAAATCAAGACATACTTCAACTCTAATTAAAGCTCAGTGGAAATGCAGAAGGGTAATGGACATAGGACAGGCAATCATCTGAAAACTGAAAAAGTGGTGTATTACAGAAAATATTTATGACACATTTTCATTTTCAAAAGGCACATACAATTGCTTCTGCTGCATTAGTTATCAAAAGTTTTAATAATTAGGTGCAGTATAATTAACCATTAAATCAAGGAAGTTGTATTCTTGTTTCCTAGGTAAGGAGTTTCAATATTTCTCTATTCACAGTAAGAAACAGCTATATCTTTGTTTTAAATTACTCTAGTTGAGCTTATTTACACTCCTGAGCATGAGGGAATTTTACAACCTTCAATATTACATTTTTGCTGTTCTGTATGATCGTAATTCCAGTTCCTGTCAGTGAAATCCTCTTAGGTTGGATTCAAACTCATGTTATGTCTTTGTGCTTTTGGCCAGGCCAGCCTGGCTGGAATCCATCTGGCTTCATGTGGCTTGTGCCGTTTGCAATAGCTGGGGGTCAGGCCCCTCTAGCTTTCCATAATGTGCTTTTTTGGCAGTTCTAGATGGTTTTGAATCCTGGGCTTGCTGCTTCTTGTGCCCTTGGATTATTAGCCATGCATCTTTCTCTTTATTATTTTTTTCTTTCCTCCTAATTTTTGACTGACTGTAAGATTACAGTAGTAAACATGGTGAAACATAGTAGGCTGGATTTGTTGCTGGTGTCGTTTCTAAAGCTTCTGTTATTTGTAAATTTGGCTTATGCAGAAACAAAGAAAACAAAAGAAACCCCTGACATTGCCTATACATGCAGAGTATTTTTTAGTGTATTAGAACAATACGAAGACATAAATAAAACTTCAGAGGCATTTTGATTTCTAAGGATCTTGCGCAGTTTGGAGTTTCTCCAACAAATTAATTCAAGTTCTCTGTATGCTGTGCAAGTTTGGTTCATTTTTTTTTATTATTTTTTTATTGTTGTTTTGGGTTTTTTAATCAGATCTGCTGTTCTGAAGTTCAGTCTACATTAAGTGTATAATGCAGTGAATGACAGGAATATTTTTGCAAGAGATTTGTGTGACTCCATATAAACCAAGAATTTTTTAGCACTCTCTAGGGTGATTATATCTTATTGGGGAAGGGGCCAAATAATGAAAAAATCCACACATTTTTTAAGGAATGTAAATCAGGGTATTCTTGGGAAAAGAAGCATCCATATTTTCTCACCTCTTAAACATTACATGATTAGCAAGAAAAAGAAATGACTAATTTATAAAACAATAAGCTGAAGTTAATGCAAAATTTATTCTTGAAATAATTTGATGAGTGTTATTTAACCCAGTTTTAATAACCGCATTTCTTGTCAAACCATTCAAGAAGGATCTGACAGTTATTAATAATGTGAAAGTTGTGTTAAGATAAACAGGAGGAATTAATGTGAGGTGCATATAAATGCAATTCTGATTGATTTCCTTCTGCTGGAGTAAGTTCACCAGGAATTTTGCTGGAATACAGGATTGATGCTTTCAATTTTTCTTATGTTGCAGAAAAGTTGTATTCAGCAGATGGAAGGGCTCTGATGAATGCAGCACTTAGTTTCTCTGCTACCCAATAAAACTGGAATGACACTGTATGAATCTGGGAGCTCTCATAATCTATGAGAAGTCAGAAGAAATTGTATTACAGTAATTGACTTCAGTAGGATCGAGACTTCCTTGAACAATTCCATGGGGCTTTAAGTATTTTTTCAGTCTATTTTAAGACGTGCACTCTGGTGGAAGTAGTGCTTCTAATCAAAATGGGCTATATTTTATTCAGACCTTGGAGACCAAGTAGGTAGAGCTAATTGGCTTATAACTGACCTGCTTAAAGGATGTCAAAATTGGCTGTTGGCTGTTCCTTTATAACATTAATTTGATTGACTAAGAGTCTGGCAGCAAGATACGAAATATTATGAATCCAATTCATTAAAATTGTCCCCATTTTAGATCATTACATATTTTCAGAACAAATGGAACATACTTGCAGTATAAAAGAAATATGGATCTGTAATTTACAGACCCATCAGCCACCTCCTTCTCCTTCTGTTCCCCTCCCTGGAATGAAAAACTCCAGTTGATCATATGAAAATAAGGGGACACCAGTGGAACACAAATTTTTCTCTTGGTACTATGCAAAATGAGTACCTTAAAAAAAAATAGAGGAGTACTGGGGGCTTGAGTTCTAATATTTGCTTTCAAGTTATCTGATTGCCTGTCATACCAGGACTCAGTGCAAGAGCAAAGTGCATATGGAGCTAATACTACATCAGAATTCTGCCTCTCTGGGGGAGATTTTGTTTATTTGGGTAAGAGTTTTATTTCACCTGTTTTAAATCACTGACTTTTGCTCTGCTAGGCACACAGCTGCTCTTTCTCAGGTGATTGATCTCATCATATTGTTAGTAGGATTCTGTTCTGAATGTGACATAATTAGGGAAGGTCAGACGAAAGATGCATGTTCTGTCTGCAGTCTGAAGAAAGTGCAACTAGCGCTCACCCCACCAAGTAAGAGGATGGGAAATTGGGAAGTTTCAGTGTCTTGCATGGACATATGTCTTGCATAAATGTACTTCAAACCTGAGCTCTCAGCAGTGTGGAGGAAGATGCTGCCCTGTGCTCTTTGAATGAGCTGTCAGTTTAAAGTTAGGACCTAAAGGATTATTTTAGTTATAAAAATTAATGCTGAAACTTGGTAAATGTAGTGTTGTCCCACATGTTTGCTGCAGGGGTAACACTCTTGCAGAGACAAAAGACTGTTCCTCTGAACACAGGAGGAGGTGGGGGTTTGTTCATCATTTATCTTTCAGGTAGTGATTATGCTGGAAATCCTCTCACAGAAGGTTGCTTTGGGCCACATTCCAACAGCTGCATTTTCCAGTGTCCTTGGCTTTCTCCTCTCTCAGATCCTTGGCTCTGTCCTTTTCAAACAGGTTCATTCAACTCTGTTGAAAAACAGCCACAGCCCTTGGTTGCCTGGATTTCTCTGGTTTCGGTGGGCTCTGCTGCTGCTGTGTTACACCTTGTTTCATAAGACTCTTCTTTTGTATATGAGTACACAGGTAAAATCAGTATCTTCCACATTCACCAGTTCCTGTGAAGGGTAATTTAATGCACACCTAGCCATGGTGTTGTCTTGCAAGTTCTGCAAAGCATGCTGAGTTCTTTGAAAGGTGTTTTACGTGTGCCTCATGCCACAGAGCTCTCACTGCACAAACCTGCGACCCACCCACCTGCGATGGAAACGCTCCAGCAGGAGGGATGATCTGCTTCCCACTGGGCAGGGGAGCCTTCCATGGCATGGCCTGGGGGATTCACAGACCCTGTGCAGGGCACTGCACACGCTGGGCTTTCCACAGCCAAAGGCAGCCCATGCCCTGCCTGCATCTCCATCTCTGCTGGGGGAAGCTGCTGGGGAGGAGCAGGCTGTGTGCCACAGTGACTTTAGGAGGTGAAAGAGTAGCAATATGTCCTTTGGCCAAAGGCTTCTGGGTTTTTTTCCTGCAGAACTATGGTACAGACAGAGAAAAAATGGCATTAGAGTACATCTGTTTACCACCTAAATCTTTGTCACGCACAACATGTACAATTTATGGTGGTGCTGTTCATGTGAATTTGAGCTATGCATCTTATCCAAGCCCTTGGAGTTGTTCATTAATATAGATTGCTGTTTGTTCATTTTGGCAAAGCCGAGAAAATCCTACAGGGGCCAAAAGTAACTGAAACCCTCATTACCTCTAACAGCAAATGATGCATTCATCATCTTTAAGCTGAAAAACATAGTCCCTTTTTGTTTCTTTGTACATTAAACAGCTTTTTCAGGTTCTGAATTTGGGAACAGAAGGCTCAATATAATGAGAACCAGTCTTCTGAAAGAGGCAATGTGCTAGGGAGGATTTGCCTTTTATGTTTTTGCTTTTTTGTTTTTTACTTACGTTACATTGAAGTTCCAAACATAGCAAGTTTCAGAGATGTTGCTAGATGTTTATGTTCATTTATGTGTTCCTCAGCAAATACTTTGACAGTTGGTAGATTGAGAATATCATTCTTTCTTTGTAATGTGCTTCTTCCACAGCAGTTGCTCCTGGCACAAAGTCACAGTCATGCTCCATTCCCATCCTTCACATTTCTAATCTCTATTGGTATATAGGTGGCTTAGGTAGAAGTCTGGCACCATTGCAAGAGCCTTGTAAATATCATGAGGAGGAAAAAAAATACAATTAAAATAATGATGTATTTTGGTAATCTAAATTCAACCTGTGGCGATGTCAAAAAACTTGTTGCTTGTGCTCTGTGTTCTGAGTTGAAAGGTTTTCCTAATTGTTTTCTACAGGCATTGGGTAAATTTTAAATCCAAGCCACAGCAGCCAGCATGAAGCAGTGTTTATTTTAAAGAAAGAATGTTCTTAGCAAATCTTCACAGCACAGTGGGCCTTGTTTTTTCCTTGACTTTGGCTTGGAGGTAAACTTAGTTTGGCATTGAGCCTTGCAGCCAGGCTCTGGGGGACAAGGGAAGAGGCTTTGATAGGTTGTGATTAATAGACATTTTAGACTGCACATTCTAGCGCCTAAATCAATTGCAATTATGACAGCAACGTAGCTCAGAAGAGCAATGCATGATTCAAACTGTTTACTACATGCAATGGACTTTTTTGTATGTAAAGAAAAGTACTGGTAATGGGTAGAAGTACCTGTGGGTGAGGGTTTCTTATGAGCATATGTACACGTGTACACAGTGTATAAATGGAATTCATAGTAAAAAGCAAGGCTTACACAGGTTTTGTGAATTGTTTCGGTCACTTTCCAAGAATAATGGATTGTAATGAACTTCCCAGTTCTATCTAGTAGATAATTCTTTAACAGAGATGAACCAAATTATCTCTCTGTATTTCATCCAACCTTTCCAGTGCTTTGTTTTTTTGGCGAAAATTTATATTCTTTTTCTCATCTAGTCCACTAAATGTTGTGTATTTTACATTGTCAACAGTGTAACACTATTGAATAGATGATAGAAAGGACATTGGTTTGCCTCCAGTCTTTCTTATGTCCATCTACTAGTGTACAACTACTTCTCTCCATGTCAAATTTATGTTGTTTTCGATGATTCACACAGACTGGGGACTAAAAATCAGATAAATTTATCTATTTGAATTTTATGCTCCCTTGAACCATTCTTACTGATTTGAGGCTTTGATATTAGTCATTATCTCACAGTCTTTCTCTTGTCCACTCCCTGTCTATCTACCATTTCCCCTTTCAAATTTTGCTGAAATCTCATTTAGTTTTTCCTTACCATCTTTCCTCCAGCACTCTGCAGATCCTACCTTAACTGGATTGTCTTTTTTTCATTTGTCGTATGTATTTATGGTTGGAATATGTCCTTTGCTGTACATTAAATCCTTTGGTGCTCCCTAGGCAGCCTTGACTGTGAGAATTTAATGAGGGTTGTGCAGTAGTTGGTGTCGTAAGTTATCTTAGCCTGATTTTTACCTGTCTGCTGTTGAACTGGTTTAGGACTTTCCTGATGTGGTGTGGATGAGGGTGCCCCAATGACTGCTCCTTGGAGCAGGGATCTGCTTCCATGAAGGCTGTGGCTCATCTGAATGCAGGCCTGCGGCTCTTTTCTCCTGGTCTGCATTTGGGTTACAGGGTGGGAACAATTGTCAGGGAAAGGCTTGTGTCTCCTAAGCATCTCCAAAGTGCAGGGAGCAACATCCACTAGCAGAATGATTCTAGAAACATGCTTTACAGCTCTGAATAGCCTATCCCTTTCACAGACTAAAGAGAGGTTATGAACAGTGATGTGTGATCCTGACAGTTCCTGTACGGCTGCTTTCAGGGCAGGATGTGAGTAGCACTGCTTTCCTGCTCCTATGGAGTGATTGTCCCTTCTCAGGAGGAGCTCAGGTTCTTCTACAGTTGTGGAAATTGTTCCTACTTGCAAATTATGGAGGAAGATCAGAACTGAAATTTGAAATTTTATTACTCATCGGGCAATCAAAGCTAAATTGGAAAGTCCAAGAGTGTAGTCAGGCGTTGCAAGAATCTAATTACATATCTCACAGCATAGAATAAAATCCCCACAGGATAATTGAACTTTTTTCTTTACCTGTGTGTGTTCTTAAATTCAGCTAAACTGGCCATACATCAAAACAAGGTCTTTCTGGTATTCTAGGTATTCAGTCAAGGTACTGAGCCCTTGACTGCCCCTTGTAGAACACACCACACTGCTGTGGCACAAATAACTACCAGTGTGCTCTGTGACACCTTGAAGTGCTCTGCACATGTTGAAGGTAATTCAGGAGACTTCTGCATGATAATGAGCTACAGTATTTCACCTTCAGCCAGCCCACTGTCAAAATAACATCTGGTTTTAGTAAGTGATAGTAAGAGATGATGTGAGGCACTCTATAGCTTTCTTTTGACTGTTTTCAGGTGTATTAATCAGAAAAACTATGTACAGCTCCCAGATTTATTGGGGAGCTGTAATCAGAAAATTTACAACAAAAAAAATGCTGTCCTTTCACCTCTGTTTTCCTTCTGTTTCCTCTAACAATATTTTTAAAGACTGTAGTTAGAGTAACTATTTTTAAAGCTTTGCTTATGCTCAGTTGCAGTATGGGGCACAGTATTGGTTTACCATGTTGCAATATTATTAAGCAGCTTAGGTTTGAATATGGAGTTGATACAATATGGAACAAAAATATTGCTGCCATTTGGGTGATTCTAATGCAGATACTGAGCTAATGTGAAAACTATGGGGATACTGTGTGCTTTTTTTTTTGGTGCAACTGACAGAATGAGACTTTAGGTTGTTGGGAAAAAAAACATTTTTATCTGAGATATCTTTCATAGGTATTCTATGCTTGCATACAGTGACTGTGGTTCACTGGGGACTCCTTCTTGTCATCAGTGTTTTAGTAAAAAAGTGCAAAGTGTCCCTGGAAAGTGCTGTGCTGTGGGAGTCCAGGGTCTGTCCCTTACCCTCCCACGGACCTGCACTGCAAACATACACAAAATGCTTCAGCTCCCTGAGAGTCAGGATCACACCTGCTGAACAGAAACAAGAGCACCCACCTTCCCAGGGAAGTGCTTTGGGATCTCTCATCGCAGTTTGTGAAATGGTCACCAAAGATCTGATCAGTCAGACAACTAATAAAGAATTTTTCCCTAATCATAGTTTCTCTGGTCTGACGTTTGAAGTCTGTTTTCTTTGTTTTTCAACCATATATTATGCTGCAGTTCCCTTTCCACACAGTTCCTTTTATCTAATAAGGGGGATATGTGGAAGACAGTTTTATCTGGCATACAGTACTATATGTATTGAACTGACCAATCAAGAGAGGAAATAATTAGGCATTTAAAGTGAGTCTTGCAATTTTCTAAAGGCAATATATTGATCAGAGGCTGGTTTTGTGATTTCTGGGTTAGTATCATATATGCTTTGGTCCTTCTGTGCCCACTCTCCCTTTCCTCTGTCTTTTACATGCTTCTCCTAAAAACAATTCCTTTCCAAAGCTGTTAAAATAGCACATGCTGTCCTTTATAAATGCATGGTGCTAGTTATTCAGTCCCTAACTTTAGGAGTTGGATTTTTTTCCTCTGTTCTTCTGTGCCCTCATTCAGGTGAGATTTGAATACTTTGGTCTTGCTAAAGCCTGTGGGATGATTTTTGTTTGGTCAGGACTTTGCTGGTGGTGGTGTTTTCTTTTCAGTCTTGCTCTACTGAATGTATTTGTTCAGAAAGTTGTCTTCACTTTACTGAGCAATCCTGGCACCTGGAAATGGCATTGCTTCTCCCCTCACTGCTGATCCCAGACCCACTGGGGAAATGTCAGTGCTGAATGTCTTCATCTTTGTCAGGTTGAAAGGCTGGTTCATTTAAGTGCAAATTTCTTCCTGAGCAACTTGACCTAAGCTTACCCAGAGCTGTAATATGAACTTTTGCAAGTAAATGTGTATAACTTTTAATAAATCAAAGCACTTGTAAGCCAAAAAGCCCCAGGGATTCACAGATCTTTTTTTGTTTGTTTGTTTGGTTGGTTTTTTAAGCCATCTTCTTCTTTTTGCTCTCTACTGAAATTATCTGGAAAGTCTCAAGGTAATTACAATCAGAAGTGGGGACAAGAAGGGGACACCTACACTGCTTTTGCTTTCAGGATGGTGTCTTGTCTCTTTTCACATCAGTGATCCAAACTCTGTTCTAGACAAAATGAAACCCCAAGGTCAGCTGAATATGAATTTATGGTGTCAAGCACCAGATACAGCACTGCAAAGGCTGATTTTCAGAATCCATATGGCATTAGGAGAATATTTCACTGAAGAGTTCAGTATGTGTGTTGTGGACACAGAGGTTTTGATAGGCTCAAATGACAGATACCCTTCTAAAATAATCTGGCATGACAACCTGCTCAACGTGAACCACTGGAATTTGATAAATTGTTGTTTTATCAACCACATAATTTTTAATTGAGCTAGGAAAAGGATTTTTCAAGGCATAAAATGATGAAGCATCCCTGTATGCCCAATTTAATAGTCAATTATCCACACAAAATATCTGTTCTTTACATCTAAACATAAAAGGCTCATGTTTTCAAAATCTGAATTTTGTTCTGCCTTTGCCTGAAAAACTCTTTATGATCAGGAATCCACCCTCTCCTCACTTTTATTTTATATATGTCACCATAGAATAAATTTCCTTAAATTTTCCAGTTTGCTAACAAAATTTGTACAGACCAGTTATGGTGCTGCAGGACCAATGTCTTCATATTAGAATACAGAATGTTATCTTTGTGTTTCCATTACTGCACCATGCTTACATATTCGTTTTCACCCCTCAAGGACAATCCATTTTACAGGCACTTCAATAGCTTGAAGTATTTTGAAAAAAACCCTGGGTATAAAAGTTCTGGTGGAAAATCCTAACACAGTTATTGTTACTTCACTACTGATGCTAAAATACTGTTCTGGAGGGATTTGAAGAGAATAGTATGCTATTTCACTAGCTAGATGTAGAATAGAGCTATGGGTTAATCATCACTCCAATGTTGGGTAGGGCTTGGCAAGACCAAGATTTGACAGTCTTGGGTACAATAATTTTCTCAGGAGAAGCTGGTAAACAATGGAGCACCCACAAATCTCTTATCCTGACACAAGAGAGGCAAAAGCAGGCAGAGATTAATATGTTAAATTGCTACAATGAGAAGATTCAGCTTTCCTAAAATAAATGTAAAGGTGTTTTTCATTATGTTAACAATTTATTGAGAATTCTTCTTGTTTGGTAATTACTGTGTATTGAATATACCAATAGGGACATTTTATTCTAATACAGGTATTATCTTTGCTTCCCTTTGCCTCACCTTTAAATATCTATAATTAGATTTAGAAAGAGAGTCTTTCATTCTAAAACTTATTTTTAAAAATGGCATTTTCCTATACTTCATAGAATAATAAGACAAATTAAATTCTTCAAGATAATGGTATTCTGAACTTGCATCTATTTTTGGAACATTAATTATATTCTGTGATGCTTCCTGTGAAAAATCAGGGACAGATATAAGCATCAGAATGTGTTAATTAAATCTGAGTTAATGCTTTTGGTCAGAGCTCTGCAGGATAGACACGGATGTGTTTACTCGTTATTTTTTTTTTTTGTATTTTTTAACATATTGTATTCTCCTATAAATTAAATCAAATATATTCATTTTTGTACATATTAGATAGGCTTGATTCAATCAGGTCAAAGTTCATTTCTGTCCATGTTATCCAAGATCAGTCTCTGCTTTACACAGAGCAGAAAAAAACATGTAGGGGCACTATTTAAGACAGGCTCCTTGTCAGAAATGTTAAACCAAAGGTTCTGTTCGTTGTTTTTCTATGATTTTTTATTATATTTGGTTGGGGTTTTTTAAAGACAAATACCTCAAAATCTCTGTTTTCATCCCAAACTAAACATGCTTTTTGTTTGGGCTTTTTTTTCTTAAATGATGCTGAAATTCTTCATCTACACTTCCTTTTGTAAACTTAATTCAGGAGTAGGTTTCCTTTTGCAGCACTTTGACCAAGTAAGTCCATGAGGCTTTATATTTGTGCTCTTCATTTCCATTTTTATAAGGACATCATGGAAACTATAGTGTCAGCTAGGAAGCTGAGCATATAGATGAGACTGTGAGCATGAAATATTCATGCTACATGTCCCTGAAAGCCTTGCATTGAAGTAGAAGAGCTTGTTTTCTTTTCAATTCCCTCATCCCCCATTATTTTACACTGAAAAATTGGCATTATCTCAAAAAAAAAAAGTGGGTCAGGAAGACACAGGATGTGTGAGTCTTTGTGTTCTTCAGCAGGGCATCACTTCCAGCAGGTATGGGAAGAGAAACTCATGGAAATCCCTTTGAGCAGTCTACTACCCCTGGCCTGTGTATCAGGAATAAGCAGCTGAATTGTACTTGTTGCCCTTCACCTGCTCATTTAATCTTCTGCATGTTTTCAGACTGAAATCTATTTTTGATTTGTCTGGAAATTATTTGTTGCAAAAAATTGCAATTCTGTGTGGTTGTGATGTTCAGCCATTTCAGTCTGAAATTTTCATGAAAATTTTAACTGTTCTTGGAAACTGTTGTACAAAAATTTTATGGGTGCTAGATAATATGGAATACTTTTTATTATTAAAGAAAATAAATAAAATAAATTATTTTAATTTTTGTTTTCAAGGATAAATTTATTAATATTTTTAAAAATAAACCAGTTTTGAATACAATATTCCTTTTAGAAAACTGAATAACGAAAATATATTACTTTCTTCATTCTCTTGGTATTCTTTAGAAATCACAATGTCCTTGGTGACTAAATTGTGAATATATGCTGAAACAATTATTTTTTCCCACTGGAAATAAATTAGTTAGAAATCTTTTAAATCAAGATTATTTATTTATTTATTTATTTATGGATTCTTGTGAACATGCTCTGGAACTGTAAACCTAATGCACTTATAACACATTTGAGAAAATTAGAGGAAATATTTTGATTTTTAATTATAAATTCATCTAGATTTCCATTAATTGTGAAAAATGTCACTGTTGTCTGAGAATTCATGTTACCTGAAGGACCTCCAAATCTATTTGCTGTAGGGATATTAAACTTTGTAAGCTATTCTAAATAAGCAAACAAGGTGGTTTTTTTCATGGTACTGTGCTGAACAAAAGTAATGAACAAATATAATTATGTAATTTACAATAGTTAATTCATCTATGGGTAAATGGAGGTGCCATTACAGAAATTTTTGGTGGAATTTAAAAATGAACCTGGATTTCCTTGTGAATTATTTGTCCTTTTTCTCTTGGATTCGTTAGATGCTGTCAATCATTATTTATGAATGTATGGAAGTGTGCACAACCTCTTAGCAGAATTAGTCCAGAATTTTGCATTATCTGTCCTTCATCAGAAAACTCGGGAATTAAGATTTGGTATGTCACATAGTCTGGTTTGTAAGTAAACTCATTCTAAGATTAAGAGGAACAACATTTTCATGCCTAAAAGCTGCTCCATGGGGGTTGCAGACTGGGTGCTGCTGCTTTTGTTGCCTTCCTCAGCTGGGGAATGTGTTCTGTGTTGCATTGCTGGAGTTATGAGGGGACAAGGTGGTCCCGCTGTCAGGGATGGCTGCCCAAACATTGTGTGCTAAAACAAGAGTCCTATAAAGATAAGCAGTGACATTTGTGCTTCAAAGTGCAGGGTGCACAAAAACTTCTGGTTTTCTAGTAATTGCTGATGGGAAAAAGTTTATGAAGGAGAAAGAGAGAGGCTTTCTACAATTTCTACCATAATGTTCCTGTTCTATGTAGGCCTTTTGATATTCGTCTGTTTTCAAGAAGAGAAAATATCTTAAACTGTTGGTTATTGCTATTGAATCATCATATTTTGAAAGTCTGCTTTATTCTAGTAGTGGAAATCCTGTCTTAGTTTTCTCATGCTGTGGTCCTAAGTTAATTTGATAGATCTTACACACTCTTTCAAGCCTAATGAGTCTTGCATAGTTTTGCACAGTCACATTTGAAAAGATCTGTCAAATAATCAAATATTTCTCACATTAGACCTTAGAAAAGCAGAGGAACATAATCTGTACAAACTGCAGTTACTGATTGCCATCCTCTCCCCTCCAAATAATAAATAATTTACAGCTATCACATGTTCCTTCCACAGTTGAGTATACAGGCAAAAAAAAAGAAGCTCTCTCCATTTCATCATTAGCTTAATCAAGGCAGTGTATCAGTAACCTGCCAGGAAACTGATTGCTGAAGAGCAGGGAGAGTTGATGGCTGAATAGCAAATGATTTTTGAACCTTAAAGCTTTTGAATTTTAGTCAATTTTAACTAAGGTTTCTGAAAACTCTTTTCATTCTTTTCTAACATAAGTTACAGTATTTTAAAAAGACAACCTGGGAACAAAATTTGAAAAATACTCAAATGCTATAATTTCCCTGTTGCTTTTCCCTGTTCCTTTTCCCTGTTTTTTTCCAAGTGAAATAGGATCCCTGGAACCTTGCAGGAAAGGTTAACCTTAAAATCCAACAACTTTGACTGAAACAAGGTGCTGCAGACCCTCAAGGGATGTTCTTGGCTGCCCAGCTTAGAGACTGCAATGCTGGAGTGGTGATTTTTGTAACAAAATCTCTGGGTCTGCAGCTTTTTACCATAGAAGTGACAGCCAAAATCCAACATCTGAGTAAAACCAGGGCTTCTGGATTTCCAGCTGAAACAGAGGAGTGTGAGCCAGGGAACCCAGAAAGAGAGAACCAAAACCACAGGGATTTGGGACTCGGGTCAGATTAGTCTCCCAATAAGCCAGGTGGTTATGGCTGTTCTTGCATAATTAAATAAATAAATTCACATAAATAAAATGGGAATGATAATGAAGGATTTTTTTTTTGGGGGGGTGATTTGTATGGATATTTGTGGTTTAGAAGCACAGAAGATGGAATAGTAGAAACTCTTCAGGAGTCTATAAAAATGTATTCACTCTCCAAACAACTTGAGGGTCACAATTTTATCTGAATTTTGCCCTTAAATACTTTGCTTTTGGATGATGAAAATGCTGGATTACTGCACACTTCTCTTGGAATGACCACTTTTCTCCTTTTTATATAATCATCTATTCTTCCACCTTCTTCAAGACACCCTGTGGCCTTTCTTGTTCCTTTGTCTATCTCCAGATTTTTGGGGGTTTTTGGTTTTTTGTTTTGGTTTGGTTTTTTACTCCCTAGTGTTTTAAAGCCCTTCGGTTAAAAAAGATGAAGAAGGCAGACCTGAAATGCTCAAGAGAGTTCACATTCTGTAAAAATAGCAGTGAAAATCAAAATGGGGAAAAAATTATGGAAAAGCACAATGCACAGGACCTAAAGGTTTAAAGAAGGCTTAAAAAGAGACTTTCAAAAACAATTTTTCCCTTTGAGAAATATTCCATCAAAATGTTTCAGCTTCTTTTATCTCCTGTGTCTTCAGTGAATTATATTTTAACTCTGAAATAGTCTCTTGAGCATATATAAACTCAGAAATGAACAGAGAACTAACTAGAGATGCAGAAATCTACTTTGTACTTTAGATACTCTATTTTTTTTTTTCTCCCCTGGCTTAGATATGCTGGATTTTTCTAGTTTAGGGATGTAGGTAATTCTGGAGTAATGCATGACAGATTTTTTTTTCTACGACAGAGTTAATTCTTGGCACATATTCTGATGCTTTTAGGCTTTTCTTAGTATCAAGTCATAACAATTTGCCTTCTGTTTTACAAAACCAATACCATAAGTTGTAAGAGTTTGTCGAGATAATAGCTGTATAATAGTGTCAAGATAGTTAAAGCATTTTGGGGGAAAAGTGCTAGAATTGACAATGACAAACTCTAACGTTATGAATTAAAATTACAGGAATGCGAAATATATTGATTAAAGATTAGCATATATTCAGTGAGAGTGATAGACTAGTCAGGTGCAAATTCTGGGCTGCTTTATTTTTCATAAAAGCCACTAAGCCAGATCCTGACCTAGATCAGATAAATATCAAATCAGGGCAAAGCAATGGAAATTAGCCAGTTTATAGCCATTGAAAGAGAGGTAAGAATCAAAGATGAGGATGTCACTGTAGCTGCAGCTGATACAACTCATTTCAGACTAAATAAAACATTAATACCTTCATGCTCCTCTCTATTATATGGAATGCTCCAGTTATGAGTTTGAGCATCCCCACGTGTGTCTCAGTGAATAAATTTGTTTGGAAAAGAGTCCACTGAGGAATCTGTGCTAAGTTATCTAACAAAGAATAATTTGAAATGAGTCAGTATCTCATATGCATTGCTGCCTTGCTGAACCTGCTGCTGTATTTGGTGAGGTGTGAACAAAGACTGCCTTGATATAGATAATCTTGATTAACAGCAGTATTAAAACACTGAAAAAGGACTGCTGCTGGTGCACAGACTGAGGGAGGCTGATGGTGTGAGAAATGTGGGCACTTTTAGTTATGGGATTGGGAGTGGTCTACCTGTGATGGAAGGATTTAGTCTGAGAATTGGATCTGAGAGTTTTCTTTGCAAATGTTCTCAGTGGTTTTGTGTTCACAGAAGTGATTTATGATTATTTTTATTGCTGGTTGGATTACAGCTGATGTAAAGGACCTGCACATACATAGAGGTTTAGAATTGGGAATTTATTGTTGGGTGTCCAAATAATGTCTGGATAGACCTTGAATTCAGAACTGATCCTGCAAATAAGTCCAGGTAGGATTGTATTTATGTATAAATAAGAAAGAGTGCCATTCTCAAACCACAAGAAAATATATCTTATTTTCTCCTTTACTTAGGAAGGTGGTAAAATAAAAAGCCAGTGGTAAAATGACATGGATGAGGAAATGCTGAGGAGATGAATGAATGACCCTGATAAATCCCCTTTCCTGGCTGTTGGATAGATGTCCCCTAAACACAGCCCCATTTAATGGGGTAGGAAGCACTGGGTCCCTCAGCATGCAGGAAATGGGAAATCACAATTATTTATTGGGTCAAACACTTGATTTGCATTCAAACAGGGGTGAATGAAACCCCATTGGTTTGTCTGCCTGACTTATTAAAGGCTGAAGTTTTTATTTATGAAAGTTCCTAAAGCTCTCGGCATTGCTCTCATCAATCTGAGCAGCCAGGGTGTGTTGGTGAGGGCGGTTCTGCTGCTCTCCCACACCCTGCCCATGCCACCCTGAGTACCACAGACCCCTCTGGCAGCACCTCCCATCACATCCATGGTCTTAGCATGACCATGAAAATATTTGGTATGAACAAGTAGAAATTCTGGGCAGAAAACAGAAGAGAACAGGATCTCTCCATAGATTTATTTTTTCTCGGAAGTAGCCCATATTCTCACGTTGCGTTTGAATTGCTGTTAACAGCTTTCTCAGAATTTTTTCACCAAAATAATGGATATGTACTTTATTTTAATATTTCCAAAAGGAGACATTAGTGCACAAGGCAGTCAGAGAAGATGGGCAGGCAAATTTCCCCAGTGTAAATGAAAGCTTCAAGCCAGGAGATGACTTTTGTTCTAGTGAGAGAGTTATTTTCCCTCCCCTTTAAACAGACCAGCCCTGGAACTGACACAGCCTTAGTTCTGCCAGTGAGGATCAGCTCTGTAAATTAAGCAAAGAATCCCTGAAAGTCACGTACCCAGATAATTCTCCCAATACTACATTCAAGTGTTAGAGTTTAAAGCCACATTGTACAGGAAGGTAGAATCAAAATGCTTTTTGCAAAATTACATTGATTCTCCATGCTACATCCTGATGAACTTCAATCATTTCTCCCCCCCTCCAGTGATCACTGATTAATCTAAAAACTGTGAAATTAAGTTGTTTGAACCAGGAATTAAAAATTTCCAGCAATTAAAAACAAAGAAACAAACCAAAACAGCCACCAGCATTAGAAAGTGATTAAACGTGACAACAACTGAGGTGCTGAAATTAGTTGTCCTTGTTCCAAAGGGTTTGCAACTAGTATGATGTTTTCAAAGCTATTAAATGATAGTTAAGTTGTGTTATTATTTGTAAAGCAGTTACTTTTGCATCCTGAGCCCACTGAGCAAATGTTTTGCACAGCAGGATACTGGAAGATAGCAAGCCTAATCATTGTCATTTTACTGTACAAGAGGTAATTTTAGAAAATGATTCCTTAAATTATAAGATCCAAACAAAGACAAGGCTCCCCAGCTGGGAACTTTTTTTATATTCTGTCATTGGAAAGTGTCTTTCTTCTAAATACTAGGAACCTTGGGCAGTTTCACTACTAGTAGTCTAAATATAGTAAAGGAAATACTAAATTTTGCATGTTTAATAATCTTTCTACCTAGTTAATGTAAGTATAATGAGTTGTCCATGGACAGGACACTGGGGACACGATGAGTCTGATTCCCTCCTGAATTCCTCTGGCTTGGCTGCAGTACAACTGCGCTGCAATCAATAACACAACACTTCTGTGTATTTAAAATAATGTGGAAGAGAATCACATGTGATGAATCTCACATTTTGGATAAGATTTTGCTGATAGCTTGTATATTTCTAGAAGTCTGGACTTTAATCATTACCCTGAGATGTGCAGATGAAATCTGTTTTACTTCCCCTACACAGGTTTTGCAATGTTGAACAGTACTGCATACATTTCAGAACTTCCTATTCTATGTTTTACAGCATGTGCTCTTATAAAGAATATATTCCATTTTTATGCAGTTTTCTGCAGTACCATTAACTCACATTTTTTCTAAATGAATTGCATAAACTATTCATTTATCTCATAGTTCCGTCAATTTAAAATATTTTTTCACCCTTCTCTGTACTGACTTAACTGTCACCCTTAGTAAAATGTCACCTCTACCTGGTTTTATTTACAGCTTATCAAAAATATGTTCAAAATACTTGCTAGTTCTGAGGTCCTAGTGCTCCCCATTCTGTTGGCATTTCTCCCCCTCTGCAGTGGATGTAAATACATTGCTAATTTTGATGTGATAGCATTTTACACCCACATTTCCGATTGCTAATGCAAAGTGCAAGGCAGCAAGAATTAGGCCTACAATACACTGGGAGCCTCATGACAGTCAGGACTTGCTGAAATTTGGATTCCACATCTCCTCAACTCACTTTGCACAGGGCATTCCTTTCAAATGCTGTTGGAGCAAGACAGGTCTGTCTGATTCACAAATGCAGCATCTCCCACTGCCAGCTGGTAAAACCAAAATGAAACCCAAGGACTCACATGAGGAACACAGACACATAATTTGGCTTGCTATTAAACTACAAGATTTCCCCTTTTTTTGCCATCTTGACTTCCACTTGGTTATCAGAGGTGTCTGAAAGTGATCACTGCTGCTCTGGCCAGTAGGTGTGTGTGAAACTGCCTGTTGCCGTCAGCTCCGGATCATGCGTCACTGGGAATTGATACAGCTGGCCAGTGACAGGTTGGGGAAAAGGCTGCATGCAGAACAATGCAGCTGTGCACAGGGAAGAGTGTGACAGGGAAGCAGGAAGGATCAAACAACTACTAGAGTTGCTAGAGGGGAAAGTTTAATGACAAGTTACTGTGACATTTATGACCAGATCGATTATGAAGACTGAAAAATCTATGGTATATTTCCAGAATATTACTGCAGAGCCATCTGATATAGGGGTTGCCATGGCAAGTACAGATTTTCTATTAACCAGGAAGGTGAATAGTCTCATAAAACCCATGAAACTTGTTAGTGAATAAATTGGGATATGGGAAGTACCTCTATTAACCCTATGGAAATTTAAGATTTTCAAACAACGCTCTAAAGTCTTTTCCTTGGTTATTTTTACAAAATGGTCTGTGGTACTGTCAAATCCAAATACACCATTTCTGGTATTCCCCATGTCTTGAATGACATCTTAGACAGATTGGAAAATCAGCACTGAGCTAAAAATACTAGTGTGGAGGCAGCAGGGTAAGAAAGTAAGTTACTGAATTTTGTTAAATAGGACTGTCTCCACAGATTTGATACTTGGTACTTTAAAGATCTTCATCATTACAACCTGAGAATTGCATAAACAGGAATTGAAACAAATATATTATGTTTATTAGCTGATTAGATAATTTGTGAGAAACATTTCAGAAACCCAGTAAAAACAGGAAAAAGCATTGTTGTTAATGCAACTTAGAGAAACTGAGCAAAGGAAATCTCCTCAAGCCTTGTCCATGTTTCATTCCATCCTCCCCAATGCTGTATGCACATAGAAAAGAGTCCCCTTGCTTATTTATTTTAACCCCTTAGAAATAATCCAAGGGTAGAAGGAACAAATGGCCCAGAGAAACTGTGGCTACCCCATCCCTGGAAGTGTCCAAGTCCAGGTTGGATGGGGCTTGGAGCAACCTGGGATAGTGGAAAGTGTCCCTGCCCATGGCAGGGGTTGAAACTAGACAGTCTTCAAGGTCCTTTCCACCCAAATGATTCTCTGATTCCATAATTCTAAGGGAGGCTAAGCTCTGAGGTGTCTTGCTTAGACCCAGACATGCAGCCACAAAACTTGCTGTGATATGCAGAGTGGTGGGAACATTGCTGTGCTATTGCCATCTTTTGTATAATGTAGTGCTGTTTTCTTCTACAGTAATTTTGGTTTGCAGTAGAACAACAAATTTGTTACTAACTGCTTTGCTTGTACTGTTTCTAACAGAGTATAAATTGGTCAGTAATTGATGGTCTTGGGAAAGCTGAGATGAATACAGAAAATTCATTGATATTTCACTGGGCAACCGTCTTGTTTGGTGGCAAGAATTTCTGCCAAGGCTCAGGTCAGATGCTGACAAGCTAGCAGGGAACATGTTGCAGCTGTGGATGCATTAACTGTCTGATAGGGTATGTTCTTTGCAGCAAATGAAGGGCAAGAACATCAGTTCCTGTTTCTCACTCATGCTAGAGGATGTCTGCTTTGACTTCTCCTTCCCTGTCTCTGATCCTGGCAGCTCTGCCTCACTGGCCACTCAATGTGCACTTGCTCAGGCAGAATGACAACTACTCAGAGACAACACTGTGTAGCAGTGGCCATGTAGACTTCAGTGAGGTCTGCCTATCCAGCAGCATGAATCCAAACGACTGGGGTCACAGCTTTCTCTTATCTACAGCAGGTAACTTCTTATTCACTACATCAGCTGTACTTTTCTTAGTAATCACCTTCAGTCTTATACCTGCTCATTAACAATTTATCTTGCCCATATGCTAAATATCTGTTCTAATAATTAGCAATGTGTATTCAGTTTGTACCATATCTTTTTTAATGCTCTATGTTTGTGTTTCCTTGTCCACATATCTTCCCCCAAGCAGTACCACAGGTGTTTCCTTTAGACCTCTGTTTTCCTTTGAACCACAATGGCTCATCTCATTACCCTGTCTCACTTCTTATCAGTCACACTCTCTCCTCATTACTCTGGTTGCACAGCTACCATAATTAGATTTTATATTTTTAGGCATTCATAACACTGCTTTAGTGTACACTGTGCTATCAGAAGCATTTTAGACAAGCCATAAGACCAAAGTAATTAAAATGTTCCACAGAGACTTTTTAAAGGTGAGTTATTGTTACTGCTGACTTGGTAAATTCATGCCCACACAGATGTTGGGATCAGGAAAGGCTGATAGGACAGGTCAAACAGATCTCCTGCCATGAAGGTCATAAGACCTCACCCTGTAGTGTTTGCTTTCAGGCCATTATGTCTGAGGTCTCTTAGGAGAAGATAAGCTATGTTTGGTTTTAAAGAGTTGGGTTTTTTCCCCTTTCTGGTACAAGCTTACCTGTTCACTCCATGAAGTTCTTCCCTCTCACAAAAGGTTATGCAGAGAGCTTGAGCATTAGCTTGAATCATGTAATCCAAATACTTCTCAGAAACTGCACATAGGGTGTACCCACCATATTCACAGATTGCATTCATTGGATTCTCTCTTACTGTAGTGTCTTGATAGGGATTTTCTTACCAGAGATAGAATTTCTGTCTTTATTTCCTTTCCTGAGCAGCTATGTTTTCCTCCTCCTATGAGTTGCTGCTCTCTTGTTCCTCTGGAATGGCTTAGTAAATGATGGGCTGAGACTGTCTTTCCACTCCCATATAGAGATATCTATAGCTAGATGGTCCTTGGTGACAGTGAGGGAAATGGGCCTGGAAGGCACCTGAAAGGCTGGGCATACCTCTAAGGTAGTCACAGAATTATGGCTGCTTCCGTTTTAAAATGGGCTTTGTGCAGGAGCATTTGCCACATACTCAGTGGTATCTCTTGAGATGTGACTTATCTTGTTGCGTAGGCTCTGTATGGAATGGGAGATTTTTAGATGAGAGCAATTTTGTACACATGAAGCTTTAAGTTTACTTCCTTTACTGACATATGTTCTGTCTCTGTGTTGAATAGAATTTGAGCTATTGAATTTCACTGGTTCCTAAAATGACATGCAGAAATGGATTTATATTTATTTTGTAAGTTAATTTGTATTTATATCTATTTTGTAAACATTCCATCTGAAACAAGAAAAATGACCTAGTGTTGTAGTAGGTTGCTCATTCCCCTGGAAACCCAACTTCTAATATGAAATTTCCTTGGAAATTAGTTACAACAGGTGCAAGCACTCTGCATCCTTCCATCTCATTTATTTAGTCTTTGCTAGCAGTATAAATCATTGCTTTAGGGAAGGAGAAAACAGTGTATTCTACCAACACAATCATATTCCTCTGTCGTTCAGACACTTATTGTAGAATTAGCCAAAAAAGCTAAAAGTCTATTTTACAATAATAACTCAATTACTAGAATCTCTAAAGGGAGTAAGTAGCAGTAAATAAGGGACAAGTATATTATTTAAAAATAATTACTGCAGTGCAAATTTGCATAAATAACTATTGTTCTTTCAGAATCCAAACCAATATATTTCTCTTCCTCTTAATAGAGTGTTTGTATTTGGATTTCCACAACTGTTAACTGTGGCTTGGTTTGCCTAAGTATCAGCTTTTGAAAACCTTTTTGAAATCTCTTTCATCTGTATTATATCATGTTTTTGCAATAGAATTTTCAAGACCATCTGTATAAGCGAGTTGGCACCACAGATTCACTGAGGGACATTGGATTTGTTCTTTTTAGTAGAACAGGAACTTCAGACTCAAGGGCTTTGGGATATCACACCGTGGTATATGTAAATATATACACAAACTGCAGGATTGTTTTCACATAGTGGAGCACTCTGCATCCCTGAGCATGCACAAAAAAAGTTTCCACAAAGTGTATTTCTGTAATGGGTTTTTATAAGCAAGATTTTGTCTGCAGGAGTCTTTCTGGAAACACATTTCTTTGTCAACTGATACTCCTTGTGTTGAATCCATCAATTATTCCTCACGCATCTCTGCAAAGAGGGAGGTGGACTGTAGCCAAGTCTGTAGATGTTTCAGAGGACTCTTTTGTTTTACACCCCATAAAGAGATTGATGCTGTGCTTGCTATAGAAACACACAGATTGTTAGTGGATAAACAGGTGAATCACACAGCAGCGTGTGAAGAGCCCTCCCAAGGGCTCCCACTGCCTGTACTGTTCCTGTATTTTCATGGGGGAGCATTTAGAGAAGCCCTGGGTCTCTCTCTGTGGGTTTATATGCTTAAAGCAGTAAATAAATTGATGCAGCTTTTTGTTGGGCTGGAGCACTCCATCCATGCACTGCCCTCCCAGGAACTGTTGACAGAGCAGATGGATGAGAGAGCACCGTCTGTCAGCTTGGAGACTCTCCCACACAAGATCAAGACAGGTAAACACCTTAGTCCTGCTGCAGATTGAACATTTTCAAGAGGATTTCCAAATGGCAAAACAACACCTCTCTGGCTCAATAGCTCGAATGAAAAGCACAGGCAGTGACAGAGAAGTAGGCTGGAGGAACTGGGGCAATGTCTGGACAAAGCAGACCTGTAGACCCAGCAGCAGTAGAAAAGAACAAGTAGATGTTTTTTGGAAAAGCTGATCTCTCTTCAGTTAGGTGGAGCAACGTAAGACACCAAACACATTCACCTTTCTCATAGATAATGGTGCCATGAAAGTCTTTAGTGCTGGTGTTTTCCTTGGGAAAGAAAATGTGTTGGGCAAGATTTAAAGAACTCTCCCTCATGAAAGTGCTCTACAGTTAGGATAGGCTTGTTCAAACCTAAACATGAAATATACACATAAACAAGTGTGCTTATAAATCAAGACAAATGAATACAACTGACATCCCGGGTTTGAAATTTGAGTATAAAACTTTTCTCTCCCTAAGGATAAGAGGGAATGGATGATATAGGTAACAGGTGAAGCATCTCAGTCAAATATCACTCAAAGAATAATTGAAGAAAATTTATCTTTTCAAACTGTCTTTTACTCCTAGTTAGAAACTGAAATATTTATTTTGTGTTTCTTTGTTCTGTATTGCAGATCAAGGGTATTGTCCCTGTGGACTCTGACAATTCATCCTGTTTGTCCTGTAGTTTTAAGCTTAGAGAAACCCCCAGTGTTGGGCGCAGTTCAGATGGGGCTCACCACATCCTGTGCGCATGTTCTGGGCTCTCAGACAAGTTGCATTTGCTCCTTTCCCCCATTGTCCTCTCTTCATATAAAGTGAAGGGTTTTCATACAATCAGATGGTTTGCTTTGTCTAGCAGGAGTAAGAGCTTGCATTGTTATTTCTGCCTTAATAGCTCAGCAGAGGTTTCAGTCTATTTAAAGATTCTTGTAATGATTTCTGTGATTTTTATGTGTATACGGGGGGGATTTATTGATGTATGAAAGCCAATATTAAGTGTCAAAGACACAAAATAAGACGTGCCCATGTATGCAGGCTTTCTGTATAAACCCACAACCCCTAATCATTTGTTAATGATGTTGATTTTTCTATTTCTTTCATGCCATAAGAAGTGTTTCTGAGAGGCTTTAGAGCCTCACTGAATCCAGCTGTGTCTTCTGCACTCATTGTTCACAGCCTGGTGATGACAGGAGTTAACAAGGACAATGCCACAGGAGTTTGGGTCAGGGTCTATGTGCTGGTTCTGGTTCTTCACCTGAATTCCTCTCAAGTGTTTTCTGGTTTTTGCAGTCCTTCTCCCTGTATAAGTTGTTAGTTCTTCATTTATACTGAAACCATTACCTTTTCTAAAGCATTTTTCACTAAAAATATGCTGCTTTCTAAAGCTTTGTAGTCCCAAGTCCTCACTGGGGACCAGCTTCTGTCCTGCTGAGACAGGAGGGAGCAGGTGTCAGTCATCCTAGAGGAGATATGATCTAGTACAAGCAGGAAAAATGCAACAAAAAAGACAAATTAGGGTCATATAAAGAACAAATACAGTAATTATGGCAAACTTGACATTATCAACATAGCCTAATAGGATGGCTCTTTTGTCAGCCTTTTTGTTTATCTCTGAAGCTCTGGTCCCGCAGTTTGCTGGTACACAGTGTGTTTTGCTTAGCCCACAAGAGAGGAGAAGGTGTTAAAACAACATGTCTTCTACAAGGCTGTAATTTGGATATCACAGTAGAAAATTGAGCTGCAGCTGGTGTGTTCAGGACAATTAAGAAGTGTGGCTCTTCATTTGCATCCTTACTGCTTAGACAACACTCAGGAAAAGCCATTCTGTATTTCCATCTCTAAATTTTGAAGGAGAAGATGGGAATGGAAGCTGTTTTATACTCTGAGAAGAGTGTTTCCTGTTTGGTAAAGTTCAGCCATCCTTTCTGATGCAAGGAAATGTTATTGGTGAACTGCAAATAAACCTTAACAAGAAATATCCTTTGAAGAGTAAGAGGAAATAGAGAGCTCAAGGGTTCTGGGATGAATGAATGCTTTTCAAACAGATTAAAATCTGAAAGAACAATTCCCTCTTCTACTGCCATATGAGTCATTTAACCAATGAGGTGTTGTATTGTTGTGTTCACTTTTTCTTTCTTGTGCAGGAAAAAAACAATGGAAAGTTCTTATGGCCAGGTCTGCCCTCTGACTTGATAAATCTTGGTTGAGATTCAGAGGGCTCAATAGATTATAACATACCCAGTGCTAAGCATAAATCCAGACACTCTCTCTTGTTGCATCTATTAAATAGATGCAGCACATTTTACAATCCTTGTTCTCAGGTTGTTCAGAATTGGAACCTGCCCCTTTCAAAACCTTTCTGCTACACATTGAGAATTTTTTCCCCTGAAAAGTAAGGCACAGCAGAGGCATATGCAGTATGGGATCTTGCACTGAGTCATGGCAGCTGTGGTGCATGTTGGCTTTTCAGCAAGAAGTGCTTCTCCCAGGGCCAGCATCTCACTCCTAGCTTTAGAGGGTATTCCTTTATGTGCAGCAAAATATTCCTATTGAAATGCCATGGGAAATAAACAAGAAATGAGAATATTCAATCTCACCCTGCTGCATTAACCCAGGCTTGATAAACAGCCTTATCAAAGTAGCAGCTCTCTTTCCCTTTCTCAAGGCAGTTAATTGTACTCACGGGCAGAGCAGTTAAGGACACATCTGTTTGTCTCACTAATGGGCCTGTCACAGTTATCACTCAACAGTTGGGAAATAGTATCTATGTACTGTGTATAAATTTAGGCACATGAATTTAACCATTTACTAAGACTTCGTTTTCAAAGTTTGGGATTATGTTTTGCCTCATTTCTTGATGACATTTTTTGGAGTGTTACATCCTGCAGAAAATCTTTCCAAGGTCTTGCTCTATGTCAACAGTGTGGCAGAAAGACTTTCTTAGGTCTAAACTGTTTATAATATATCAAATATGTGTAAATTTTATGGACAGAAAATGCCTTATTTTCATGGTATTTTCTGAAAACACACTGAAAATTCACTTAGAGCATTAATTAAGCTAGAACTCTTACACACAAAAAGATATGCTTCCTTCTCAGCATTACAAGAAAGCAATTAGTGAACACTGGGGGCAACAGCTTTTGCTAATCAAAAGAGCTGAGTTTAACTTGTGTCTGCTTAAACAATTCTGTTTTGGAAGAAAAGAGAAAACCAGACATACTACTGGACTATCAATTAAAAGGAAAACATACAATGCAACACAATGAATTCTTTTAAAAGCAAGAATTGTCCATTCATAGTACAAATGTGTTTGGAAAATTACATGGTTAATACTCAGTCTTTGAACATGATATTATGTGGATGACTTTTAAGATTCAACCTTTCAAGTTCATGTCTCTTGGTATTCAAATATTTTAAAATATATTTTATTTAAATGCTTATAGAACATTGATGTTACATTCTCACCACCCTTTTCCATTTGGATCTTACTATTGACAGTATCTTCCATCTTTGCTTCACCATCACATGTTCTTCATCCTCCATAAGAAAAATCTGATGAACTTTAGACAGAGGTCTGAGGCAAAATGGGTCTTTTCCAGTTACCACTGCAACTGACTGATTTCATATTTTCCTTTTTTTCTTCATCCCTGCTCTCTTTTTTCCTTTACTGTTGTGATTTTATAAGACATAATGGAAGTTCAAATTAATTTAATATTTTAAAACATAGCTAATATTTTTCATGTTGCAGACAGCAGGCACCAAAAGTCATCCTGATAGCTTTATTTCCAGCCCTAATAGCTCTGATTTAATCTTTCAATGAAACATCCCTACACAGGATTTTTAATTATTCTTTTATACACTAATATTGATGAAAACACTGTCCCAGAATTTGGCAAGGTCCAAAATGAATTATTGATTTTGCCACAGATTTCTTACTTTTCATGAGAATTTGTTCTGAGTTCTTTGATTATATAAATATTACACAATTGCAATATTTATTACTCTATTGTTATTTCTATCAGAGCAGTCAAAACCCCAAAAGAGAAATTGCATTTTTTATTTCCTTACTGTCTTTTGACAGAACATTTGTTTCCAGTTGAAGACAGGGATCTTGGTATTTTGACACATGCACTTTGAGGGCAGTCGAGCACCTTTCATGGTCAGTTCATCAGTAAGAATCAACCATTACATCAAGGGATTAGTAAAAAATGGCATTGAATGATCATCTTAATCCTGGGGTGAAGGGATGAACTCACAGAATTCTTGTGGTCCTTTCCTCTCCTATGCCTATCTGTGTCTAAAGTAACCTGTTACAGACTTTGCTAATGTTCAATAAAAGAGGAAGGTGTAGCAGCCCAAAATCTTCAAATTATTTTCCTATAGTCTCCACAGAGATACAGTTTAGCGAGAAAAAAAAGTATAATCTAATGTTTTGCCTAAAATGTGATATCTGCTTTCCAGATTATCAAAATATCAGTGGTATATTTTCAAGTCTGTTTTCTCTTTCTAATTAAGTTTCCTGTCTCCCTGTCACCCTCCCACCCTCCACTACTGTTTTTGTTCATCTCCCTCTCAAAGGTATCAGAGGAACAGGACAGTTTTCCTCCTGCTGTGAAGTTAAAAAACTCAAGATAGTGTTAAATTGACATGGACTGTGCTGCTCTGCCAATCTCTGAAATGTCATTGCCTGGGCAGCCTGCTGGGCTCTGTTCAGCACCACAGTGCCAAGACTGCTATTAAAAAATGAATAAAGGTTAATGAAGGAGCGAGGGGGATGGGGTGTGTGTTATTATCCAAAATAAAGTTGTCTGCTTTCTATCTGTAAGGTTTGCTCAAGGCCTAGGCTTTTGATTGTTAGTTCTTTATTTTTCCCCTTAGCAGTGTTTTTATTTAGTTCATAGGGTAAATCAGAGTGGATTCACCCAACCCACTCCAGTATCCTGCTTTCAACATAGTGTCCTTTTTTCTCCAGCAATCCTTGAAGCAGGAGAGGACTAATGGATATGAGTTCTTCTCCTCTGGCCGTGTATGATTGCAAGGCAGAAAGTGATCTCTTTTATGGCTATAGAGGTCCCTGTTTGAAGAAGCAAAAAGCTGAGATTGACCAGGGCCCTGCTCTGATACTGGAGCTGCTTCTTGTCCCTCTAGTGAAAAGTGGTCCCAGTGCCCTGGCTCTGCATTGCTGTGTGTTTGTGGCATGAGGGTCTTGCTGTGACAGGGTTACTCCTCTATTAATATTCAGGAGTTGTTTAGTTTTTTTACCTGTTGAGCCACTCAGAAGATGTGCTGCTGTGAACAGTCTGTGTGAAGTGTAGGTGCTGATTGGAAGATAAAAGAAAAGGCATAGACCAGTAGATGCACACTTTTGCTCCCATCTACCGGTGCAGTGCAGCTCTATTTAAGCTTTACCACACCAGGATGCTGCTCCCACCATCTGTTACTGATCCTCTCCCTCCTGCCATGCCCTTGTGAGCTGTCAAATCTGGGCTCTGTGTATTTCTACCCACACCACCCCTAGCCAATATACAATTTTTAATGCAAATACATACCTTTGTACTATATCACATGATGCTCTGAGGTTAGACTGGAGATAGTTCTTTCTTCTGGCTTGTGTCTCTGATAGCGACCTGATCTTTCTTCCCACAAGAAGCAGACCTGCCCCTATTCTCCATCTTCTACATTTGCAGTCACAGCTGGCTTGTCACTACCAAAAAATTGCATATATTAGGATTTTTTGTGAGTATGATCACCTCAAGTCCATGAATTTGGATTTTATGATGACTCTACAATATGAGGATATTGCTGATACACAACTGCATAACTTTCAACAACAGTTGAGATGCAGGCAGTTAAGTGTCTATCCTAAGGTGAATTTTTACTTTTAGAATTATGAAAAATAACTTACTTTACAAAGGTAAGGATCTGTCTTGCCTCCCATTCCACCTTCCTTTAGTAACCCCCTGAAAAGCAAACAGGAAGGCTGACAGAAAAATCCTCCACGGTAGCAAATAACAGTTTGGAATCTGACAGCTAGAAAATGTTCTTAGCTGTAAGTCACAGTAGTGAAGAAGTCTGAAAAAGTTCACTTTTTCATTTCCTAAAATGCTGGTCCCAACTTAAATGATTGCTGTAGTTATTGCATCTCCTCCTTTTACTGTAAACTCTTTTGGCAACTGTTTTTTTACTGCTTTTTAGCAAATAAAAAAAAAGTTGTAGCACAATGAAAAGAGTTTAAATTTGTGTGGGAATAAGATAAAAATGTATAAATAGATGTGCATGTAAATACATCAGTGCAGGGACTCACCCTTCAGTGTATCCATACAGATACACAAATTTACCTATAAATATGTATTATATAGTGATCAAAAAGACCAGATCTTGTTTGTCAAGGTTTATTAAAGTATAAGTCCCCAAAATTAAAAACAAAAGCTGTCATAACTGGAA
This sequence comes from Climacteris rufus, assembly GCA_013398175.1. Taxonomy (NCBI): domain Eukaryota; kingdom Metazoa; phylum Chordata; class Aves; order Passeriformes; family Climacteridae; genus Climacteris; species Climacteris rufus. The sequence goes on along the minus strand of VZRZ01003493.1, from coordinate 74,549 downwards.
CAAACTAAATGGTACCCAGAATTTTCTTCTCTAGGATGTTCTCCCTTGTCACTTGAAAAATGACAGAAATTTAGAGTTGTTGCTACCTGCTTCTAAAATGAGTAGGAGGAAAGGAGGTTATTTTTTTTAATCCTCCCTTGCCATCAGTACATCAACAACAGAGAAAGTAAATCTATATTTTTAAAAAATTGCACCTTACTTGAAGAGTAGAGGAAACTTTTTTGCTGTTTGTTTTTTGTTTGTTTTTTTTTTTTTAATTAAATTCTTTAAAGTGGGGTAAAATACAAAAGCAAGGCTCATATTCAGTAGTTACAGGTGTTCTGCAGCTCTCAGTTAAGCACTGAAAATCCTCCTATTGACAATCCCTGAGCATTGCACAGTGCTGGAGGCAGAATACACAATGAGAGGGAAAACCTAATCTAAGTGTTATATGTAGATACACCCAAGTGTTGCATAAAATGATTTTTTAGAGTGTTATACGATGTAGTAAAAATGTATGACAGTAAAATATGGCTAGGATTACTATATAGCAACACTATAGAAATAAAATAGTTTAGAGCAGAGTAAAAGAAATAAAACCAGATACTCTTAACAAGTAGGTAGAATATGGTGGTGAGAAGGAAAAGACCAAGCTAAATTGAGATTTCAGCTGAAAATAATTTAATATACAGCTTTATATTTTCACCTGTAAAGGGCAGTGTTTTAGAGCCTTCTTCAAAGAACTATTGAGACTAACTCAAAGGAACTTTGAAACAGAAGAGCAAAACTCCCTTGAAGGCAGGGAGCTGGAGCTCTAATTTGCTTTGGAGAAGCTGAAGGAACACAATTCATGCAGAGATCCCTCCCATTCTCTTCATTTTTATAGAGATTTTTCACAGTCTACTCAGAAGGTGAGTCCCTGGGGCATAATTTTCCAGCCCCCATTATCAGCACGACTGGGTCGAACGCTGGCACTGCTCAGTGATGGGTAATTTGTCAAAGATGGGAGCGTGGCTGCTGAGGCGTGTGCTGATAAGTGTGTACAGACACCACATCCTGCGTGCCAGATCAGGCATTTAATTGTTCTGATTGTGCTTTTATAAACTCTTTACAGCCTGTTCAATAGTTGTTACTCTCATTTACATAAACACAAGTTTACTTGTGCTGATGCTGTGTCCTGATTGCTGCTTCTCAGCTGAAAAATTAAAGGCAGGAGAAAACATTCCCTTCTCTCTCTCAGGGGCCCATCCATGGGGACATCAGTTTCTACAGAGGCTGTTATGTTTTGTCAGACCTCAAGAAGGGGCATATACGTGGCCCTGTGTCACCTAAGGCAGGGTATAAGAGAATGAGACTCATGGCTCAAAGCAGTGTTTCATCTGATTTCCAGTTTTTTACTCTAACCCTTTTGAAGGATGGGGTGTGGTGGTGAGAGAGGAGATCAAGTATCCCTGTTTTTTGATCAGGGACAAACTCAGTTTCAGGCATATTTGTAAAATGCAGGTTCTGCTTCCCTTATTATATCTGTTTAGAAAAGCAAAGAGAAATTATGTTCCACTGATGTTCAGTGACTGTAATTAAATTTCTGACAGTGAACAATTGACTTTGTACTTATAATTAAAAAAAAAAGTTTGCTTGTTCGGTTGCCTGCTTTTCATGAACTTGGCTGAATTGGCATTTAGAATAAGAGGCATCACAGAGGAAAAGGCATCTCTTCTACTTACAGAAAACAAACCTTGATTTCTTTTAAACATTATTTAAATTAGACCTTTCTAGCCATATCCATCCCTGCTCTTATTCTAACCAGTGGTTTCAAAAGATGAGGGAATGACTATAGTCCCTTGTTTTTATGAACTGTAGTTAAAAAACTACAATTTTTCTTTATAGAAATGGTGCTTTTTGAAGCTATTTGTGAATTGCATCTATTTTTAACCTGGGTTATAGGAACCACTGAATTAATCCAGAAAATCAGAGTCCACGTCCATTTCTTTCATCATTGCTGAGTTTGCTCAAGTTTAATACTTTCCTTGTCAGCTTTTTTTGTCTGCTTTAATATGAGTTTTATTTACTCTGTAGCAGCAAATACCCAGAACACCTATATTCGATTGAAACTGTACCATCTGTGATCTTCATATGTGTGGGACATGTCTGGTAAATTGGAGTGTAACACTTTCCTGTTTTGCTGTGGCTGCGGATGGGAATTCCTTTTTGATGAGCAGCTGATTTTCCCAGGGTGCTGTAGGATCTTAGCACTGCAAGGTAGACTTGGTGTCCTCCAACTGTGAGACCTAACATAAAACTCTGACTCAAGGCAGCTTTCCTTGAGATTTCTGCCCCCCTGTTTTAAAGAAACCTCAACAGAACTTAAGAAAATTTTGGGAGGAATTTCCTGAGATTTATCCCAGCTGCAGTCCAATATCTAATACTTCACTGGCAAGAAAACTAGATTCCTAGAAGACCTGCTGTACCTCTATTTTTCTGTGAGGCTGAAGGTCAAGGGCAAAATGGCTTTTGTTGCATGTGATGTGTGGGGGGTGGGTGGATCTGAGCTGCCTCTGAGGCTGGAAGCAGAACTGTGGGGAAATCCTGTGCACAGACACTAGCACTGACTGCACTGGGCCAGGATGTGTATAGATACCAACATTGCACCCACCATTTATCCCACACTGTTTCAGCTCTTTTTGCATATCAGTGAATGCAAATTACTACTCTTACGAATGTTGCTACTGTATTAACTAAGAGCAGACCAGATCCTAGTGCCTTGTGGTAGAACTCTGTGTCTGAGACTGTCAACCCAAAGCTGGAGCTGTGAATTACACTTTCTTAGGAAGGATTGACAATGATCTTGGAGAGTTTAGGTGAATTTTCACTTTCTGCTGCTTGTCAGGGTTATGGTTCACCTGACGAGTCAGTGGAGGTGTATTTACCATACCTTCTGTAGAGTTTTGACTTATTGTAATATTAAAATTGGATAATAACTTTATTGAATTTTTACTATGTAGGTCTTTCTGGGATCTATGCCCTGAGATCTATTGCTGAGACAAAAGTAAGGAAAAAATAAGGAATTTTGAAAGATTCAAAGGAAGCTTTCCAAATCTTCTCAGGAAATATATAAAATAAATGAAAGCATAATTAGGAAAGGGAGGATATAGTGGTCTTCTTCCTGGAAAATACGTGGTACTGAAGGAGATTTATGGTGTTCATCAGCTTCAAAAGCATAGGGTGGACCCCTTCAGATACCAGTGGATATCTGTAGAAAAAGAAACCTCCTTATTATCCACTGAGAGGGAGGTGAAGGGATCAGGACACTGATACCACAGCCTGTATGATCAACACCTTCAAAGTAAGAACTTACAGATCCTTTGATGATATTATAGAATGAACATCCATCATACTGAAATATACACATTCTTGGGCAAGGAAGAGAGTCTGAGAAGGTAAAAAGTACAATTTCCACTACAAAAATCCTAATTTTGCATTTTAAATGCACCAGTTGAATTTCAAGAGTTCTGTGGGATTTGACATATGGTTTTATTAGGTTAGCACAATTATTCTGAAACTACTCAGGGACACCACTGACAAATGCAGCTCTTGGGAGTGTGATTAAGAGAAGACACTCAATATTTCTGAAGTGTCATCTTTAGTAGTACTTGAGCAATTGACATTACAGAGTAATAAGACATCATCTCCAGACTATCAAGAATTAGCCAAGTAATTATTTCTTGAGCTCTAGTTCTGTACAAATATTTAGGGGCTTTTGTAGTGCAGTCACATTTTAGATTGTAAGGGATATTCTGTGACTGTAACTGATCAGGAAGGGGTTTATTGATGTGGGATTTTTCAGGCAGATGTTAGAGCAGTTCACCAGGCAGATGTGATGCTTGTTTGGTTGAAGTGCCAAGCTGGCCAGAAGCCTCATGGCAGTAGCAGGGCAGTTCTGAGCTCAAGATAACACATTCTGCCTTTCCACAGGCCTTACGAGCTCGTGCTCTGTGCCCTGCTAACGTGGCTTGGCTCTGGAGCTCACTTGTGCCCAGCTGGCTGGGAGCGTGAGCAGAGCTTACACCAGACACCATGTGGACTTATCCTGTATCTCTTTCTCTTCCCCACGGCCTAATCCAAATCCTGGTGAAGTCAAAAGAGTGATTCCCCATTCACTTCATTAGTCTTCCAACCAGAACATGGTAGAAGAAGGAATTTCACCAGGACTAGAGTATAACTGATGCCAGGCATTCAACATGACTGAGTTTATAAGGTTTATCCTAACTGTGTCTCTGATATCTTCTTCCCTGATACAATATTTTCTTTTTCCCATGATTACAGCAACCACAATTATCACACCACTTTAAGTATTTTGCCCATGACTAGTTTTAATCTGTTGAAACTTACTTGCCTACCTATGGCTAATAAATTCTGAATGTGCAGCCAGTTTTTACCAGATCTAAAATGGCAGCAATTATCTCAAAGTGACTGAGTTTCTAAAACTTTTAATAATAATGATAGACAGCCAAAGTAGAGGTAGGGAAGAGAATAGGTAAACTTAGTGCTCATCCATGAAAGAATAGTGGCAATAGGAACTCTGTTCCTATTGTGATTGGAGAGTCAATATAAAGATTCATATAAAACAACAGAGAATTGATGAGGATTTGTTCTACTTGGAGTAAGCCAAAAACCCAGAGTCAAAAAAACCAAACTTCATAATTTTTGCTTTATACAAGCCACCTAATTTGTACATTATCAAGATATGAGACTGACTTTTACAGGACATTAACACAAAATAGGGTACAATTTGGAGGCTTTTTGCCTATTTAATACATTTTGTGAAATACCTACATATTTCATTCTAGAGATTCTTCTGGTAGATTTAGTATCTATGTGGATAATGAAAAGTGTGTTAGGACAGTGAACTGTCAAAAACAATTATGTCCAAACTTCTAGAAGACTTGCCTAATATTGTTCTGTTCATCTTATTTTATGGCTAGGGCTGATGAGGGTTAACAACATGATTATTTTGCTTTAAGCATTTAATTTTGAAAATTTTTTGGATAAGTAGAGTGTGCCCTGTGTTGTCCTGCTAGTTACAAGACATAACTGAAATAATAATAATCTAGATCAAGGTGCTCTGAGCCTAACAATTAGGCTGAACTGGCATTTGTGAAATCCTTAGCAGGGCACACTTGGTCCAGCAGGACAAGGCTGCAGTTCATCACAAGAACCTATAGTGATTTCCCGTTATCTCAGCCTAACTCAAAAAAACCCTGGTAGGGATATCACAGTGCTAACCACAGGAGTCAACTAGTGCTCTGAATCAAGAGCGCTGTGACAAACTCTTGCCTGGAGTTAATGTTTATGGCTAGTTTTATAAGCTGCTGAAAAGCAGGACATATTGCTACACCCTGAAATATAATGGTGCCTGTGACTGCTGGTGTAATAAACTGCAGAGCCTCCTCCCAACCTTTTGGATTAAGTAATAAAAGAAAATGATTAAGAGGGAAATTCCATCATTTATCTTTTGTTGAATAAAACACTTTTTTTCCATCCCGACTCGCTAACAGCGACAGCCATGAAAATGAATGATTTGGCTTCACCCAAAATGATGGATAATCCTGCTAGAAGAGCATGACAATGATAGACAGACATCTTCAGAAGGAAAAGGGAATAGAAAAGACTGACACTTTGATAGGCACAATGATGAACAAGCCCTCAGGGGCTGTGAGTTAATAGGTTAATAGAAGTGTTCTAGCTCTCCCAGCCTCTTCTATCTCAGTGCTCCTTTTGGAGCTCCAGCAGCAAAAGAAATAACATTATGAACAGAGGACAGATGCATTTTGTAATTCACCAATGGGCTTTTTTATGTATTCCTTAACATTGTAGTGAAACACAGAATTAAACTACCTTCTTAAGTGAGGTGTAGTGAAAGCCCACCCTGCTCAGCTCTCATTAGAGCCTTTATTTCACCTCTTCCATCTCTGAGACGTTGCTTGCAGGTAACACAATGTCCTAAGGATATTGCACATGTTGAATTTAGTCATCTGGGTAATATAGTGTTAGAGCCCTGCTGAAGTTGATGGTGGGCCACATTCTGACATGGACTAAATCAGAATTTAGACCAAAGAGTTTAATTGACATCAACAAAATATATGCCTGATTTCTTGGCCAGCTGCTAACAGAAATATTTCAATATTATGAAAATAAGGAAATAAAATTTATTCAAATTATTTTTATTTGCTTATATCTTTCCTATTTGCTCCCATTTTTTTTCCTTATAAACCTATAACTTTTTTTCTGATAACACAAAGTAACCGATTTATGAATGTGTACTTCATTACTTATTGCATTTATTGTTGTTTTAAGGAGGTTAAGGCTTTGTAAGCTGCACCATTTTGGCCTGGCAATTCAGCTAACCTATACTCTACTAATTTTTAATGTCGTTTGCTGTATGGAGTATTTTGATTTGAACTAAGAGCTTCCTACTCAGCTTTTGCAACCAGCTGCAAGAACAGGTCTTGACATAAATGGTTTGTACAATGGGCTTGAATGATCTTTTAGTGAAATTATTAATACGTCAGACTAGCATGAGACTAGTAACATAAGTAAATGAATAATGAGGTAAATAAATGGAAGATATATAGTGTCAATACGCATGCTTTACAACTAAAGGAATTTAAGCTAATACATTTCAGAGCAAAAGAATGTGATGAACAGTTGGCAAAGTCTCTCTGAGACTATAATGAAAAGTCATCATGATATACTTGTCTGTGTTAGTACTAAGGAATAATGTATGGTTTGGTCTATAGGACAGTGGAGGACAGATCAGCTCCCTGACATGCTGCTTTAACTTGGACGTACAAAATCCTTCTCTGTACTTATCTCTTCCCTTATTTCTTCTTAATGCTCCTAGACATGGATTGCCAATACGTCTGCCTACACATGACACATTTCTGTGTACCCTTAAAAGGATTCATGTAATCCAAATATGCTTGGGGTGTGTATTTTGTAAATACATGACAAATGCCTTTATTGACAGATTTCTAGTCTATTTGGTCTTCCTGGCTTCAGGATACAGGCAGGTTGATATAAAATATCAAGTATGTATAGAAAAGAAGTATACTTTAATTAGTATATCTAAACTTTTTATTTGAATGGGAAAAATTTTATCTCAACTACTAGATTTTATGTTGACTTCCTTATTTAAGTGTTTTCATTCAGAGTATCTGTTACTTTCTCTTCGTGTATAAGAGTATTTCTGATTTCAGTAGAACGTAACAGGGGTGTTATGCTGTTATTTAAAACGATACAGAGTTACTACAATAGCTATAACCCCAGATTTAGTGCAGATCAAGCTGGTTTACATCACTCTCAGGTATTACTAGGCTTTCTAGTACATGACTGCAGGCTGCTAAGTAGGAGCATTGTGAAGCAATTTCATACAATGGAACAAGATTCTTTAAGAGTTACAAATCCCATTACCATGCTGACCTTCAACCTGACCTCTCTACACAAGCCACAAGTTATAGGCATGTTAAAACTAAGTCAAAACAATGTCAGAACAGAATACTTCACAGCACAAAATGTATCCTGGTGTAGAGAATGTGAGGAAACCCTACAGACCAGGAAGGGTGGCTAAATTGCTTCCTGTGCTTTTGAAAGTTGCTCAGGTCCCAGACAATGGGGATGAAGCACACAGCAGATAATGAAGTTCAATTGGTTTTATTTCTTCTCACAGAATATTGCATATTTTTTAAATCTGTGATCCCTATGAAGTAATCACTAGTTACTGTGGATGGTACCACAATTTACAGGCTCTGCTCCGGGGCTCTTACACAAATAACACACCATAAGCTGAGCACACAGCAAGGTGCTGTACAGGTACAGGGACTACAAGGAGGTGATCCAGAACTGAATCTCCCAGCTATCATTCCTGTCTCATTTTCTGTCTAGCAATTAGTTGGTTAATTGTCTTTTACTTGTGGAACCTAAAAATGCTCATGTCAAGGGGCTGTGCAAGCTTGTGTTTTATTAACTACTAGTCTATGAAAAAGACTAGACATCTATCCTTCTGGAGCAAGTCACTACATGTTTTTGCACCTTGGTTTTCCTAAAAGATGCCTAAAATGACTAAAAGATGCAGAGCAAGAGAGAGATGCTGCACTTCTGGTGTGTCAGCGTTGGTGTGCTGGTGCAAAAGTCACTGCTGTGGTACATGGGAAATGAAGGAAAACTTTATTTCAGCTCATTGGCTTTTCAGCATGTGCTGGCAGTGACAGTCCTGGCAGGCCCATCACAGTCTCACCGGCAAAGGAAGGAAATGGAGGGGTTGAACCAGCTCTGTGATTTACTGCTGACAGAGAACATGGAGCTCAGAGGTACTTTTGTCTTTGTGCAGATATTCAGGGCGGTGGTAAATTACCCACGTACACTTCAATTGCTGACTGATCTGGAGCTTATGGTATTGTGCTATTTTTAACCTAATGGGTTCATGACTGGGACTTGTAGCTATAAAGACAATTCAAGTAATAATAGTAATGAGCTGTAGATATCTGTGGTTTTGCAGCATACTGACATATGCACAACCTACTGGTGCTTGAAAACAAAAACGCTTTTGAAATAAAACCCACTACACCTTTAGTCCAGCACTCTTCCCAGATCACAGATTGTCCATTTCTTTCATTTTCAGTCTGCCATCTATGTCAATTATCTTTTTAGTTTACTGTTCTTTCCCCCAGAAAACACAGTTGACATTAAGCTGTGTTCTAAAAGAACAAGCTGATCTGAATGTTAAATTAATCCGTATATATGCATACACATATATCTCTATTTTATCTGCGAGACAGATATTTCAAATGTATCAGAAGATTTTGTCATTTACGTATGAAAATTAATTCATAAATTTTTTTTGTATTTACAGCAGCCCTGACAGAGTTTATCAAGAATGAGTTGCTTTATGGAACCATCAATGGATTAATAAAAGGAATCTGATCTAATATTCATGACACAGGAGACAAATGTAAACGGTCAGGCAACTTCATCTTTTTATTCTTAGAGAAATGTTGTTTTTTTCATAACTTTTCCTTGTAGATTTTGTTTTCTCATTTCATAACTGCTTTAACAAAAGAACTGTGCCATCAATTTTGTTATATTGCATTATTCATGTGGAGGTAATACACACCAAATTCAATGCACAAAGGAAAGAAATACAGAAGAATATACTATATTATTATTCATGTAAACCCAAGAAAACTTTCAAAATCATGCTGTCCTGTTATATTTATGACTCAATAATATTCTTCAACTGTGTATTTCTTAATGTCCAAACACATCTGCTGCCCTGTTGCTCACAGGAAATCTTGGTATCTATTTGTTTATCTTGATTGCCTATACAACTTGATTTTGCTCTGAGACCCAAGCAGCCAATACTAATTTGGGGAAAGAATCATTCTTACACTCAGGTCTGTGACCTGAGCTGCTGATTACAAATGGAAGTTATTAGCTTATTATAGAGGAATGTGCAAATAAAATGCTTTTGTTAGGGGAGTGATCGTACTCATGCTGGACTCTCAATATTCTTTTTAAAGGCCATTTTTGTGCTGATGGTATTAACTGTAGGGTGATCTTGGAATGAGGTTTCCTTAGCTTGTCCCCAGAAGCAGACATGACTGAGCAAAATATCCTGCTCAGCTTTCTGCCCTTATTTACCTGTCAACCTGCTCCTTTCCTACTGGGACATGATTTAGTGGTGGGCCCAGCAGTGCAGGATTAACGGTGGGACTCGATGATCTTAAAGGTCTTTTCCAACCTTAAAAATTCCATGATTGTATTTCTGAAAAATATTCCAATCTCACTTAGTTGGGTGTTAGGGAATTTATTGAAATCTTTATTTCAATACTGCATAATTTACATGAAGATGCTTAATAATTTCTGGGCTAGATTCTCATTTGGTGGAAAAGGATGTGGATGCAAGGCACCAGAATGGCCATCTCAGAGTCACTGCTGCTGTTAGACTATAAGAGATGCAACATTATGCTTTTTGGTCTGCTCAGGTAGTGTTATCTTCCATTCAAAAGTAATTAGTGTCCTCAACATTGCACACATACCATTTACTTGCTTTCTAATTTAGTACTATACTAAGGACAAATTACTTTCCAAGAGAAAATGTCAATGGTTTCATAGCAACCAGAGGTACCTGAGAGCTGTCCTTTCATGTGAAATCCCATTATAAGAGCATCAAGCCTGGTGCTTTATACCTCATGTTGGTGCAAGAGACTGACTGCTGCATCCAAGCAGCAGAGCCAGTCTCTGGAATCTACTCAGTCTGAATGCTAGAACCAAACTTTAAAAGGCCACCAGCTTGTTCTGTCAAAAGTTGGGTGCTTTATTTTAATTAACTTCAACAGTTGCTTGCATAAGACAGAAGGCTGTTTTAAATGGGTTTTATCATCAGATCTTTTATTTTGTGGAATGGCTTGATTTCGTGCTCAGAAACTGTGAAATGAGAAGTTACTGCAAAAAAATCAGTCAATATTAACTACCTTCCAGCTGCTTTCTTACTGAAACCAAATGGTAACCAATACTGCACTCTGATCCAAAACAGACAATTGGAAAGACAAAAAAAAACCCCTAATTTTTGCTTTTTATAATTGTATTTCACCCTGTAGAGTTTTGTTTTTGCCATGAACTGAGCAAAGACTCTCTGCATAGGTTTTAAACCAGGATTCTCCTGGGGGAAAGCCAACTCCTGCAGGATCAGCCATAGCTTGGGGCAGTGCAGTGGTGCAGAATGCAGGGAAGGCAGAAAGAGAAGGGAAACCATTGCACTGTGAGATGGTGGTAGGTGATTCCTTTTGCTCCTGCAATACCTGGGATGCACAATGACACAAGGTTATGTTTGCCTCAGCTATTGCCTCAAGACAAACATTAATTTTCAGTGGTTTCTCCAGTTTTATAGTTCAGTCATGGCCCTCCAACTGCTGTGTGCAGGTTACTCAGCCTCATTAGGTCCAGCACTGTGTGGATGCGTATTTTTTCCCCAGAAACATGAGTGCATTCAGGAAAATTCATTCCTGAGCAACTGCAGAAGTTCATCTCAGCACTCAAATATTCTACAGATATGCAAGTAACAAAAGCATAGGAGATTGCAAATGCTTTATATTGGTGATTTTTTATATACATACTTTTTTCACAGTACTTAATACAAATTAACTATTTAGTTCAGGTTTTATTGATTGGCTGTTGCAGTGCTTAGGAAGTTTTGGGGCCAATTTAATGAACAAAAAAGAGACTTCTGGTTTTGCTTCTTTTGTCAGAAGAGAGTTATGGTCTCAATGCACAAATCAGAACACAAGAAATTTGTCTTTGTTGGGCTTTGTATGTGGACAGAAATGAGCTTCAGCTGATGTGGGATTTGGTAAAATTAAATATGCCTGCTGGGGAAAGCTGTTATTGGATATTATAGGAAAAGACTGATTTCAAAAAGCTCAGACTGTTGTATGAACAATAACTGAAATCACTATTTTTATACAACAAAGGCATAAAAATTCCAATGAAAAAGTGAGTCACAGTTTCTTCATAGAACAGGTTTCCAAAGCACCTTGACAAGAATGAGGCACTTGCCCCAGGGTTGGCATGGTGATGAGCTTTTCTCTTACTGTACATCTGAACAAATGAACAAATTAAATTTGCTCACTGCTTGGCATGGCTACAGCTTCTGTTGCCTTTTTAGCCATCTTTTTTCAGGGTTTTTTTTGTGAACATGATTTTATTATCTTAAATGAAAGGTATGTTTCATACCATACCTGTGCTATTCCTAAAACTTTCACTTCCTCACCTTCAGCTTTACACAGCTTATAAGAGGTGCTTGGGCTGCACTCATATGGACCCTGTGCATTTGGACGCACAGAAAATTCTTTCCACCAAATAAAGCACCTTACAGCAAATTGACTGTGTTGTTATGTTTGAACTTGGATTGTGTACTGAATACAGCCTGAAGCGATCCCTAATTCTTTTTTTTTTGTTTAATCTGAGTCAGATTTGGGGAGATACTAGTTTAATTTAACTTAATTGTGGTTTTGACCATGTGAGGGATAAAAAAAGCATTTAAGTCTTTGACTGGCAGCTATGCTTAGCTGCAAGTGCAGTTATAGGTTATAAAAGTAGACTAAGGATCTTTTAAAAATATTTTGTGCCATGTTTGTATGTCACACATCGCTTCATTTTTTATAACCTCAGAATTATAATTGTGGACTGTGACTCATAATCCATAAGAAATATTTATAGATATTTAAGATTTCTAAGAGAAATGAAGCATGACAGTTGCAGAACCAAAGGTGATTCTTGTAAGAATAATAAATCCCTGGAAATCATAGAAACACAGATCATTGCACAGATAGAGACTGATATAACAAACCAATAAGCATAAAGATGCTGAAGGAGAAAAGTGATTATGGAGAAAAACAGAGAACTTATGCTAGTAGTAATTCATAAGAAAGAGAACAAAAGGATGTAAGTAGGAAAATTAACTTGGATATTGGTGCTTTGGCAGAAAAAATAGTTCCCTCAGGCTGCTGTCCATCTGGTGCCCAGTTTGTGTCACACAAAGCAAGGTCATTTTAACAAATGTTTAAGCATATTCATAACTAACAAGATTTGTAACCTGTATTGTTTGCTGTGTTTCTATGATGTTTATTTGATTGACTCTATTCCATTAAAATTAAGCTGTGATTTCATAAGCTTCAGAATTTGTTCCCCTTCTATGAAATCCTCACCTTCCCTCCCAGTAATTTTATATTTTAACCGTTTATGGGGTTGGCAGGAGGAAAAGCTGAACTGTTCAAGTTCCTAAACACTCAGCAAATGAGAATTGATTGTCAGTGCTGTGACCACCTTCAAGTTCTGCATTAGGCTGTTGGGGAACAGTGTATTTATTTGGCCATCCCTTCAGCTCTTGGGATATTAGAGAGATGCCATCATTGCCATAACAGGAAATGCAAAACTGAGGCTCTATCATTGCCCTAATAAATTAAACTGAGTTGCCTTTCTCCTCCTCCTTTTCTAGATCTTTCCAAGATATGATTTGTTGGAAATCTATGCATGCTTTTCACGTAAGAAGGCAATGCTTTTTCCCAGTACTATGGAAAAAAAAAAATTGCAATGTGTGGGTTGCTTATACAGCTCGCTCTGCAGGTTGGCCTACTGGGCTCTAAATCTGACCTATTATTTTTGCTTCCTTCAGTACATTTGCTTGCATTTAATGCTTCATCTCTTTTCCCTCATGATTTCATTGGCAAAATTTGCTCAGTTTTCATTATGGTAAAAATTCCTTTAAGGTTAAGGATAAAAACAGAATTTAAAGTAGTATGGTGATATTAAAGTCTGTAACTGTTGCAGATGAATAGCAGAATATTGGGAATGTTCCTGCTATCTGTGCCACAGGAAAAAAAAAAAAAAAGGATATGTGCAAAGTAGAGGTACAAGAAGGTTTTGGAGGGCAGAGAAAATGCATTCCAGTGGGAGATTTCTGTTAAGCTTATAAAAAAAGAAAGTTAAGACTGTATAAACACCTTTATGTGAAGAAAACATGAAATACTACAGGGTTCTTTAATCTACCAAAGGAACATATAGCAAGAATCTGTAGCTGGGAGCTAAAGCAAGGCAATTTCAAATTAGAAATAAAGCACATGCTGTTGCTTTTTTCTCGTTGTTTCACAGAGATGGTAATTAAACTTTGGGGCAGGCTACATTGCAGTGGAAAATGGTAGACGTCATCTCTGGAGGCTTTCAGATACAGTCTATATACTTTCTGAAAGTTATTTTTTGGCTGAACACAAGTAATGGGGGGCTCAATATCAGAGGTAATTGGTTGGAATATAAGTATCTGAAACAAAAACTCACTGTAGATGAACTAATCTCTTCTCCTGGCCTTAAATGTATGAAAATATAGATTACATTACTGGAATGTGTTTGTTTCCTATACCTAATTGGTTTTCTTTCAGGGCTCAAAAAGCTTTAGTCACTGCAGCTTGCATCACTAACCTTTAAGAATTCAAAACAATGCTCTTTACTGCTTGCTGAATTGTCACATACTATATGTCTCTAAATCCATCTGAATGTGCAATTTTCAACTCCTGATTAGCACCAGGAGCCCAGTCAAGGATGACAGAACAGAATCCAATTTTGTTGATCTCTACTACAATTACAACAGTCAAAAGCCGCATAAGGACCATCCTACAGCTTAAATCTTTTGAGGAAAGACTGCTTGAAAACATGTTATATCACAGGGATTACTGATGGGGATAGGGTGATTGACAGAAAATTTAGAAAAACTCAAACCTTTCTAGGATGAATTACAGCACAAATATGTAACTCACAAGGAATGAACTGACTTCAGTGCCAATCTCTGTGGATGGATTCCCCACAAAGCACTGGGTAGAAGGTACCACCACACATTTGCAATAGCTCCGATTCCAGAGCAAGGTGCTTTCTTGATTCCAAGGACACTGTGCGTATATTGATTTAAATTTTCCATATTCTGTCTGAGCAAGTCAGAAATTGCCCTGAAGTGTGACAGTGAGAGTGTTCAGACAAACTGGTGGGGTGGGGTGGGGTTAAGCCATACACTCTCTGTGTCCAAAATGCCCTGTGAAGGAACTTAGAGGGTTATTTTGTGAGGAGTGTCAGCTACTGTTGCACAGCCGATTTAATACAAATTGTGCACCTGCTCTGCCCTGATCCCCATTCTTCCCTCTTATGCCTTGCTGCATTTACCTTCACCAGCTCTCACTACCAGAATGTAAGTGATTCCACTCTTTCAAGCAGTTTTTGGGTTGTTTCTCTTTGTCTCATTTGGTCTTTATCTTCTTCCTACTTCTGATTGCCACTGATGTCCTTTCTTCTAGTAGATATATTCATCTATTCATATATTCAGTACTTTTTCAGATTTTATTTATTTCAGGTCAGGAGAAAATACAATAAATTACTGTGACTGTAGAGTGCTCATAGGAATAAATTGTCAAAGACTTTTAAGAAAATTATGCTGTCTTCTAAGCTATAGTCTTTGTAAACAAATGTATTATACCATCATAAGACTTTCCTGTCCAAGCTATTTTGACAGGTCTTGAGAATAGCACGGTTTTGGTTATTCCAAACTTGTACATGGATAGTTCACTGACAATTTTTTTTTTCCAACCCCTGTCTGTAAGGACCTTTTCATGTTCGATATTGTTGTCAGCCCTACCTCCATGCACTCATTGCTTCTGATCTAGATTTTGTTACTCTCAGGACAGGGTGAAGAGGAGGGAACTCCCACAGAAATGCCAACAGTACTTTTACT
Organism: Climacteris rufus; assembly: GCA_013398175.1. Classification (NCBI taxonomy): domain Eukaryota; kingdom Metazoa; phylum Chordata; class Aves; order Passeriformes; family Climacteridae; genus Climacteris; species Climacteris rufus. Next base: position 59,245 of record VZRZ01003493.1, on the reverse strand, counting down.
TCCCCCAAAGCACTTCCCCTTGAAAAGTAGAGCTGTAAAAAAACTAAAAAAAGTTTTAAAAAATCGCAACCTCCAAGCCCAACCCAATGAATTGTGTGGGTTTGACCTGCCAGCTGGTGGGACGTCTGAATTGCAGAGCAAGTGTCCCCAGGTCCCAGCTGTTTTACGTGTTTGAATTTGGGGGTAGATAGTTCACCTGAGAATGCAGTTAATTTTTTAAGCTCTTCATTAATTTGAATAGTAGCTCACATATCTTGTTGTAAATTGAATGTATTATCTCCCCTTTCCACCACATGCTATTATATAGGTACTTCTTGGGTAAGAAATTGTCTCTATTAGCATTTCTGTCATGCAGAACAAGCATTCTGTCAGTGTTGGCAGCTCTTTTTTACTACAGGTCTCAAATGTGAATTGAATTTTATATAAATTTCATGCTGTGACTTAAATTATCTCCCTTGAAGAATGACTACCTGTAACACTGCTTTTAGTGGAGAGTCCTTAAAGAATCCCAGCTATGGGACTCAGTAGTGGAGTTAAAAATCAAGAAGCAGGTTTTAGTTGAGAGAACATTTTATCCAAAGCATTTGTCACAGTAAATTCAGCTGTTTCCATCTTAAGCAGAAAGACTAGCTATGATTTTTTAGAGTTCCAGGTATTTCTGATGATGTTCTACATTCCTAAATATCGGTTCCCAGGTGTGAAACTTGGCACCAAGTTGTTAAATGCTTCTGCTTTTGAAAGCTTCTTCGAAATATCTTTCACATGTAAGGAAAGATAATTTTGGAAATCCAATCAGCAACACATATGGTGTGCTGACTGTATTTTTTATACCTCGTATGCCTGCAGAAGACATGGGAGAAGGTCGAATATTTCATGGATTTTTAGGACTGCCTAGGATTTCACCCACAGAGAATTAGTGGTATCTCACAACAGATACCCTTTAACAGTTTTGTTCCCATAAGTTTCTCTTTTGCAAATTAACAAACTGAAAACCCCACACATTAAAAAATTCTCATTAAAAGACCAAAATTTCTGTGTCTTTCCTGTAGAGGAAGGAACCCGAAAAAGTTGTTGTAGGTGTATGCATTAGAAAATGAGGAGCCTTTTGATAAAGGCTTTTAAACAGCTTTTATCATGCTTACTGGTACAGCATCCAGCAGAGAGTCGCAATCATGTTCCCTGTTAAAGAGAATTAAGTTAATTCATTTTCATGTTGTGACCTGCAACAGTTTAATTTACCTGAGAGCATTCTGTCTGTTAATACAGGCTGGATGAAAACATGATAACTTCAGGTTATGTTAAGTGTCTGATTTGTGATGCAGTTTACCTCTGCAATGACTGCACTGTTCAAATTAATTAATACCAGATCATTATCTTTAGATGGCAGGCAGATGTTGAGGTTATGGTGTTTGTGAACCCTAAGCATGTCTCTTTTTTCTGTGCAGATCACCAGCAGTTGCTGTATAAATTGGAGAGCCAAGGTCTAGGCCTTCTGGCAGTCAATTGGTTTTGTAATTATCTTAGTAATAGTTCTCAATTATTATTCAGTAAAGGTCGTCTTTCCTCTGCTAACGGGTCATGGCACCCTCTAGGGATCCAGAGATGGGCCAGTTCTCCTTTCTATCATGTAAATGACTTGCCATCTGTGTGCCACCCAGGTTCGTCTAAGGCAGTTCTGAAAACACTGATTATTAATATCAAAGTTGCAGATTCTGACAGGATCGTAGAATTGTTTTTAAATATTTCTAAAGGTGGTTTTTGTCTCCTAAAATTTTCAAGAGTCTATTAAATACTGTGAACAACTTAGTGACAAATCTCGTCAAGTAATACAATCACTAAAAATCCAAGCTGGTTTTTTTTTTTTTGTTTTTTGTTTATCTAGATCACATGTAATCTACCTGTTTAACATATATCTTCCACTTGATTCACAAATTATTAGGTTTGGAACAAAAGTTGGAAATACTTTTCCTTTGAAATTAGCCAAGGTCTGTAATGTTAATATTCAGACACATTACTGATGTACATGGCAAATTTACCAATTTTTGAAATGTTTAAATATTTCCAAGTGCTTTATTTTAAATCATATTTCATCATTTTATGTCATCCTTTTATGTTTTTAATATGCTAGTCAATCTAACTCCTGTATATGTTCATTCAATAATATTTTGGATTTTCACAGTCTCTGGTATGTTACTCTGCCTCTCCTTCTTTTCAGTGACATTTGTAATTAACAAACCCTGATACCCTTTTTTCTACTCCACCCTAATGCTGACCGGCCTGACTTTATTTCTGTCCCATTGTATTTATTTCTTCCATGTGATTGCCTGGGGGAACTTAAATTACCAAGCAAAGATATTAGACTTGCACAAAACTTCTTTATTCCTTTCACTACATCATGTTTACATTGCCAGCTGTGCTGACAATGAACAAAATGAAAAAGTTAACAAAACTGATAAAGTCATCATTTGCTTCTACTCTATTGTAATAGCCATATTGTAATTGGCGCTGTTTCATATAAAATTACCATATAAATTGTGCCATCCAAAGCTGCAATAGAAAGAGCAACAGTATCTACAATAAATGGCAAATCCCTGTTAATTATTGATAGCCTAATAAACACACCATTATAATGCAGTCTTATTATTCATTATTAATAACTCTTATTTACTATTCATTGTGTAAGGATCAATTATGATTAACTGTTCTAAAAATGAATGGTCCACATGAATATTTCTATTTTCAGGGCCTTTTCTGTTGAAAGAAAGGCTTTCCATATTAAAATGCTCTGTTCAGTCAACAGGACAACTGGACCTAAACAGCTTACAGACACCACTGTTCTTATCCTGGTGTCTATAAAAAGCTGTTACAACCTCTGTCAGAGGCAGTTAATGATTTTGTTTCCTTAGAGGCCATTACTGGCCCCTAAGGTGGTTGACTTATGACTGAAAGCATGAAGTTACTTAAACTAGTATTTTTTCTACCTGTGACTGTCCATTAAGTATTCTAAACAGTACTTGAAATGTATTGTGCTTTGGAATGAGATTCAGGTGACTAAATGAGGAATATGATATAGCCATATGCAAGTGATGAAGATGCTATATGTTCTTTTTCATACCCAGTAAAAAAATCTAGCCATTGCTGTTTAAAGTGTGCTTCACATCATCCTAAAGTAGGTGTCTGCATTTTGGTCTTCTTGGACACCTGGACACACAGCAGTTTACCTTTAATAGTAATGGAACCTTTGCTTTACTGCATATTATATCAGAGAGCTCTTTTTAAAATAAATGCAGCCAAAAATGCATTGAGGCATCATCATAAATCCTGGTGGCTTCATAGCTTAAGTTTGCTGGGGAAGGGGGCTGACTTCCAGATATTACAATGACAATGTGTCCTTGTGTGGATCTGCAGAGTGATCATCAGGGGTAATGTGAATGAAAACATCTTCTCCAGAAATGATCAATTTATTGAGTCCTTGGTCTTATAATCCTTCTTATATATGTGCAACCAGTTCAGTCTTTCTGGACTGCATTGCCAGAGTCATGACTTTTACCATCTGGTGCTGGTAGTGTCACTGCTGGCTGTAGGAAGGACAGGACTAGAAGTATTGACAGCCAACTCTACTCTCTTTTTCTACCACACTTTTTATTTTCAACCCCTTGGTCAAGCTAAATGTCACAAAGAAAACAACAGAGGGTACTGTGTCCTTACAATGCAGACTTAATGCCTACCTTCTTTATTTCAGTTTTTATGCTTCTGGCCAGACTTTGGCTCACATTTTGCTTTGTCACTGGTTTCAGATTTTCAATGAAGCTGTATCCCCACTCTATCTCCTGTTAGATGTTCCATGCTGAAAATTCCATCCGTTATGAAATGCACTGAGACCATCAATCACTGCCGACCAGTGCTTGTGGAGTGTGCCCTAAGTGTGCCACACTTGGAAGTGCCCTGATGCTTTCACAGTGACTTCAGTTGAGTAGGGGGCAGGAGGATGATCACTGTGTGCCAAGGTGAGACCTTCCTTCAGATCTGACTGTATTTCACACTGCTTTATTAGTGAGGGATTAAAATACACTGTCTGCAGGCAGCTTTCTTGAGTTATCCAGAGTTTCTTGGCACAGCGCAATTTCTGCATAGGCACTTTTGTTTGACAAGGGTTCTCCACTGTCTTTCCCCAAATGCCCACTTCAGAACCTAAAATATCTGTAAAATGCTCTGTATTTTTCCATGATGTGCCAGTTCTCACCAGCTGTGATTTTCCAATACAGTGATGCACTATAAGGCAGCCAACCGACTTGTAAAAGGATATGAGTTTGTGTGCCAAGGAGAATTTAGCAGAATGATTCAACTGCAAATACAAAGCATAGTTTCAAAGAAGGAAGAGAAGAAATTCAAAATGTATATAAATATGATATATAGAAATATTTTTTTTATTTTGTTTCTAATAGTGTCTTACTCTGCCACATCTGTGACATCCAAGGTACATGGAACATTTTTAGCACATGAGAAATAATTCATTTAGCTTATGGACACAGAGCGGTATATGAACCACATAGCTCAATTAATGCTTTGTTTCCAATTCTTTTGTGCATTACACTGTGACATATCTGTAATAATCACAAAAAGTTATTTAAAGGTACGTCCTGCCAGCAGAATGAAGTTACAACAGAAGTCTTGGGAAGCTCGTGGCACCCCTATCAGTGCTGATGCTGCAGTGCAGGAGCAGTGTGGGTTAACACCACGTACATGCCTCAGGTTTACACCTCTCACAAGGCCACCCCAAAGTGTCACTGCTTAACCACTGCCCCCTTTGCCCAGGGGAGGTGTCTAGCAGGCTTGGCTGCACAAGTCACACCTTCAAATTGAGGCGATGACACCTCTTAAATGAAAGCAGAATTTGCTCTCTCTTTAACTGTTCAGTAGCTCTTTGCACGGCATCCTTAGGCAGCTTTCCCAACTCCTCATGAGGTAATTAACTATTGATCTTGCCCCTTTTACAGATGAAGACAATACTCGTGCTGTGTTTCAAGAAAGGATCACTTTTTCATGGTGTCATGCTTCAAGACCAGCCAGCAACTCAGTTTCACCAGTGGGATTGAGGACAGAATCAAAAAAGTAAAAGGAAGAAAACCCATGGGCTGAGATAAAGACAGTTTAATTGTGAAAATAAAAGCCATGCATACGAGCAAATCGAAACATGGATATCATTCCCCACTTCCCATGGGCAGCCACCACAGGAAAGCCTAGTTCCTTCACTCCTAAGGGTGGCTTGGGAGAGAAACCAACACTCTGAACATCCCCTTTGCCTTCTTTTCCCCCAGCTGAGCATGACACCAATGGGTATGGAGTACCCTTGGGTCATTGGGTCAGCTGTCCCAGCTGTGTACCCCCCCCAGATCCTCGTGCACCCCCAGCCCCCTTGCCGATGGGATGGGTTTAGGAGCAGAAAAGGCCCTGACTGTGTAAGTGCTGTTCAGCTAAAACTAAAACATCCCTGTGTTAGCAACACTCTCCAGCATAAATCTAAAACACAGCCCCATGTTGGTTCTGTGAAGAAATTAGCTCTATCCCAGGCAAAAGCAGTACACACAGTCTGTTATTTCAAATGATATAATTTTCTAATTGGAGTGTAATTAATGTAAAATGCACTAGAAATACTAGCTAGGAGTGAAACTGTGACCATCTACTGTTACTGAAAATGGTCTATGAACCGCATTATGCCATTGTAAAATAATTCCCTTAACACAAACCAGAGGTTGCTGTTATTAGACATGATTTTATTATGCAGCCTAAATGAGAGAAAGATCGTGCTTAAGAACAACCAGCAAGTAAAAAATGAAATATTTTGATCACAGAGAAATCAGTTTTACCATGTGCTGTAAATATATTGATGCAGCAGTAAGTTTATTTTTCAGAAGCCAGAAAATGAACAAAATGAAGAGAGGAATATCATGAATCACAATTTGCTGTGTAGGCAAAATATTCAACGTGTTTAGTCTTTTCTTTTAAAATTTTTTTCTTTGTTTTGTTTTTAAGTAAGGTAATATACATATTTTGATCACTTTGCTGGAACCTCAAACGTGGAAATACAGCAACGAGACATCAAACGCCTGCTGAAAAGTGTTTGTTGCTGGCGTAACTGCAAGAGCTTTTGCTATTTTTTCAGCTAACATTTGCAGTACTTCCCACCTAGTGCAGAAAATGGTGGCTGCTTGCATAAACATATATTTAAGGCTTAAAAGAGCCAACTTTGAAGTTAGTCCAACCGTTAGTGTTTATAGAGGAATGAGTGTATCAGCAGAGAAGCTGTCTGTTCATCAACTTTCTGTGGAAAATCTGCCTTTGAATTCAGTGAGGCAAGAGTTAACCTCTCACTCCCATTGCAGCTAAAACACAGCCCTGGTGCAGTGCACTCCTGTACCATCCTCCACGTTTCCTTTTGTGTATGGTGTAATTATCAGACTCGTTATAATAACTCTTGCATTTGAGTATGATACTTACCCGAAGGCAACCTGGGAGATTTTATATTTGCAAGCCCCATTTCATCCTTCTGTAATAAACTCTATACTGAACATAGGGTGGCACCAGGCAAACATCAAAATGTCTAATATTTAGAAGATAAAGGGTAAGGAGAAAATAAGTCTGGTAGATTGAAGGCAACTAAACTAGTTAAACCCAATATATAATATATGACAATTTAATGACTAGATATTCAATAAAGATTTGCTTGATTATCAGATTAAACAATAATAAATTAGTCTTCATAACATGGGAATAATAGAAAAGTTTTCCTTTAATTTCACATTTCCACTTAAGGCTTTTGTGTAAGCAGATTTTGATAACCTAAGAATGCAGAACTGTGCAATCTGTGGGAAAATAGCAGCACCAAGGAAGTTATATTTTATTTTTTTACCACAGAGATAAGTTCAATAACCAGGTCAGCTTTCCTAGGAGAAAAGAAAGCAAATGAACCCAGCCTCCCACCCGAATTTAATTTGATGCAGATGAATGAAACATCAGCAGGCTTTTGGACCTAAGTGAAAAAGAAAACAAATAAAAGGCAGTTCTTTCTGTTGTGAGATAATTTTTTGTTACTTTACACTTTTAAGATTTGAAGTCTGCCTAAAAAACTGGAACTCAAATATAGGTCTTTGTTTTTAAAATTATGTTTTTCTTTTATATGAACGCAGGAAACTTGGGAATATCTCATTTTATTGTTTTTGTGATTATAGAAAAGAAAAAATCTGTAAGTTTATGTGCTGTATTCCTGCACCAGTATGAGATTAATAACAGTAGAAGGTCATTATCCAGGCTAAATTTTAACCCATTCTCAGTGCAGTGCTTTAGGCCTTTCTCACTGGGGACACTTCTATAATGTACAGCATTCACTTGAGTCTAAACCTCTTGTTTTAACAATGTTGTCTTCTTAAATCACGGGTTGTAGAGTTGCTGAATATATAAGGTTGTTCAGTACACCCTAATGTAAAAATTTTCACTCTCTGGTAGCTGTGCCACATCACAAGTGTTCAAAAAATGCATGGATGTGGTGCTTGGGGGAATGGTTTAGTGGTGAACCTGGTAGTGTTAGGTTAATAATTGGGCTCGATGATCTTAGAGGTTTTTTCTAACCTTAATGGTTCAATGATTCATACCTGGAACCTGCACATGCACCTTCCCGGGCAACTGAGCACAAACCTTGTGCTCTTCCAGCCCCCAGGTGCCTTGTGCTCTTCCAGCCCCCAGGTGCCTGTGTCTCTCCTTGTGGCTGAAGTGGCTTTCTCTGGGTGAACTGTCAAGGACAGCGTGGTCCACAGTGCTGCTGCCCTCTGGATGGCTCCTCTGCTCTCACTTCAGAGCAAGAGCAGCCACCCCTGTGAGTTTTGGAGGGAACCAGGTGGGTAATAGAGAACAGGGTATCAAGGGCAAGTGAGATCTGAGGTGAGCATAGCAATAGCTCTATCAGTGGGGAGACCAGAGGTTGTAGTGAGTGGAAAAGCATAGAGGGATTATTTAATTTTGAAAACCCAATTATTCCATGTACAGAAGGTGCATTTGGTATCATGACACTCAAATATTCTTTGGTATATTTTCTAATATTCATAGTGGGAAAGAATCAAACTAATCCCCGTTCAGTCCTGGCAGTATGGAAGTGCCTCCAGCAGCCAGTGCACAGGACTGAGTATGGGAACAGCAAAAAGCCTTAAAATGCTTATCTAACCCTATAATGAGCTCATTCATTGCCCCAAGCCTTCCTAGGAAGGCAGGTTCCTTCCTAGGAACCCAGCACTTGGCACATTGGATGCCATGGTTGGCTGCACTCGCTATGAGAGCTTCATAACACTGAAAAATGACTAGGGGGATTTTGTTAACCGAGAGCATGAATGATAGCAGAGCTAATGTACACTCTCAAACTCTATGTGCTGTATTTTGGGGTTTTTAGTAGTGTAGCCAAAGTGTAAAAATTGATGCAGGACTTTTAAAACTTCCCAGTAAAGAGAAAACATTGTTTGAAGCCATGGAAGCTGTGTATCCACTGGCACAGCAACTAATGCAGTTTGCTTCTCCTGTACTGCCCTGAAGTATCTTTAGATATTCATATATAAAATGTAAGTACATAACCTGCTGTAAAAAGCTACAGCAGTGCCCTTGGCAAGCTTCCCTGGCCTGTGGGGGTAATTACATGTGGAACACAAATGCAGCTCCAAAATTGACCTGATTAAATGTCCAGCCTTTTTCTCATACAAATGCTGCGAGTTCTACCCACCCTAATAAGAGTATTTGTGATGTCTTGATGGAGATTTTGACTTTGTAACCTAATCAGAGCTCACTTAACAAAAAAAAAAATAGGGGAGAAGATACTTTTCCCATCTATTTCAAGGAGGATTTAGATACATGCACAGCCCTGTCAGGCCTCAATTCTAGACTGCTGTTATCCTCCAAGGCAGTATTGCAGCTGGAGAGGTGGGTGAATCAGAAGGATCAGCCTGTTCTGGATGGAAACGTGTCTACAGCAAAGGCCAGCTTGGAAACACAGCTTTTTGTTTTAGCCAAAAATCAGACAGAAATGGTCACAACTGAAATGTTACATCTGGCCCTGGTAACTGGTCACAGCTAACCACATAGCTGCTTAGGAAAGCATGGCTTTTAAAATGTATTCTTTATAGATAAAATTGTGAATGCCCCTGTGTTGTTCCCGTGAATGCCATGGTTCCTGCAAGTACCCATATAAAAAGAAGAAAAAAAAAATCTGCATTTTTAGGACGATTCTGAAATATCTTAAGATAAATTTGTGATTGGGTATTTTTAGGTCTTTACCTATGTTTTTAATGAAATTTTGGGATTTATGCTATTAGATCACCCTCTTTGTCTGTCCATGCCAAATGATCTTTATCATGGCTAATACTGAGCTAGTCAGAAATGTTTAGCAGAAATGGCATGTGCTAGAATTACAAGTTCCTGTATTTTTCCTGGAAATATAGGAGTTCTGGTTAAAACTTTAAAGCAGGTAGATTGCTGCTGTCCAGGAGGACTTAACTAAGGAGTTTAAAAGAGAAGATAATGGAGAAGAGAGAAAACAGCTCCAACAAATAATGAACTCAGATGTGAAGGAATGAGATTCAAGTATCTTTCTGCAGATGGAGTTTTGACACATATGCAGAGAAAGAAAATATAATCATACATTAAAAAATTAGTGGATAAGAAAATGAGCAATTAGATACAGATTTACTGTGTAAAAATTGAGGTGCAATATTTGCAGTTAAACATTTATATAAATGAGAGCTGTGTGTATATTTCTGTACAAACAATCAAGGTGACCCTGAATTAAATCATTTGCGAAAAAAAAAAAATAAAATTTAAATATGTAAATCAGAGATGAGCTAAGTTTAGGGAGGGTTATCAAAAATGTCTGTTATCTTTGAACATGAACATATGCTCACTATGTTAATTCTGTAGGCTCCTCAGATCAAATGCTGGCATATTTCTGTGTTTTGCGTTGCTTTAAATTTTGACTTCAGATTTCATCCCCAGTTTTCCTTTTTTTTTGGTATGATTTTTGTTCCTATCACCAAATGCCAGATTTAGAAGGACCATCTGAAGAGAGAAATTTTCCTATATTCCTCTGTTAGACTTGAGAAGTTGCATCTTGCTGGACACTTCACTGATAACAGGACGGAAGAATACGAGACCAGAACCTGACCACTCCATGATTCATAAGTAAATTGAATGTATCACAGAGGATAAACTTTATTTAAATTTTCCTTTAAAATGCATACCTTTTAAATGGCTAAGACCAGAGACCCCAAACTTTTAAATAGATTGTTGGCTCAATGTTGTTGGTGTCTATATGTACTTGAAGTCTCTGCTTTAAGAGATTATATTTGTCACAAAAGAAAACTATGATTTCATGTATGGAAACAAATTCCTCAGTTCCTAGTTGTCCAAGAAACTTTACTGCAGGTTTCTTCCTAAAAACGTAGGGAAATAGAGTGTATGATGCAGTGATAGGATGAAGTTTGACTGCTGTTTTATAAATCTCATTACCATTTGTAGGTTTTTTCTTTAAGATGAAGATGATAGTGTGGTGAGCAGTTTATATTTTCATTTCTTAAATGATCCACAAAACATTTTTCTGTTAGTTTAAGCACCTACATGTCTGCCTTTTGTGCCCCCAAGAGCTCTTTTGTTAAGGTGTGAATACATTCCTAAAATAATGGAAGTGCCATTATCACCCTTTTATTCATTTATGTGCCCAACAAGGCAACTGAAAAGGCATTTGGTTAAAAGTATACTTTTAGTATAAGAAGACAACAGTAACACAAGAACCTCTGCAGATCATTAGTCTGGTTATTCTCTCATGTATTCTCCCTTGGATTTTATTTACCAGAATGCTATGTGAGATCAATGGCAGACACCTCTGTGAAGAGACACTGGAAGTTTTCATTCATTGCTCACCTCTGTCTCTTGGCACTGGGCTGATCCAGCAAGTGAATATTCACTGTTATCTTTATCTCCAAACTGAGGAATAGCCCTGTCTGTATCCTGTATGGCTGAATCCCTGCAGGAAAGAACAGGTCACTTAGTACTGAGTGATATTGTAAAACTCCTGACTTGTGTTTGAAGAATAAAAACCACATGAGGTCTGAATGTGGCAGCATGAATCCACAAATTCTTTATTTTTTACAGAGTAGACAGTAACTTTCTCTTTTTTTTTTTTTTTTTTTTTTGCATTGTCCATACTCTGTTCCCACATGGCTCTTCCTGGAATGTCCCCACAATATCTCATTGTGGGACCTGGCAAAAAGCTGGAGTAATGTTGTGAAAAGATGTCAAAATATTTCACTGAAGAAAAAATGTTCTGATTTCTCATACTTTTTGAGATTATGGTATTTTGACTTTTTGGAAGATAAGATTTAAAATACTTGCTCTTTGAATGAAATGATTAATCCCTACAGGGATTTTAGGTGTGTAAATATCCATTGCTTCCCTAGGTAAACTGTCCTGCTGGCTACTTATCTGTAATAGTCTCCTTTGAATTTGAATCTGTTAGCATTAGCTTCTAGGCATTGCATGAAACTATATCTTACCCTTTATACCAACTATAAAAATATACATTAGTCTGAAAATTTTACAAGAGAAGTTTGCAAAATCAGCCAGGCTACTTGTTATTATGCCAGTGTTTCAAATCCTAAAGCATTTACAAGGAATTTTGATATCAGAGGCAAAGGCAATGGCTCTCAGGAGTTACAGTGAAACATGGCCTTGTAGGACAGTCTTGTTACCAACCAACATGCAAATGAAATAAAACAAATAAGTCTCAACATCTCCAATTTAAAAACTTAACTCTGATGTTCTGTTGTGCCTTAAAACAACTTGGTAATGCCTCTCTAGCACAGGATTGGGTTTTTTTGGTTGACTAAAGACCAGTTGAGTTCTTTGACTCATGTTGCACTCTAATCTTGGGTGCTTTATGAATTTAAAGAGAGCTGAGGGAGATTTGTGGAAAATGACTTGGCATTTTTTCCATTACTGCTAATAGGATTAGAAAGGTGATGAATTGTCACTGGAGGTTTTGATATCTCCTAATAAAGAAGACAATCTGCAAGCAATACCTGCAACCAGCTGTTCCTATTTATGGTGTAGCTCTGCTTGGATGGAAGGGCTGTTTCAGCACTCAGAACCTCCACTACCATTTTCACAGACTGCTCCATCCAGTTTAGTCATCCTTCCTGCATCCAGCAGCTGCTTTGCAGGAGTCAGAAGCTGCAGGAGACACAGAGTCAGGATGGATATCCACTTTTCATAGAGAGGTAGAAAAATAAGCCAGAAGGAGAGGTGTCACAGGCTTCTTAGCCTAAAAAGGTTTGTTAAACTGATCAAGTTAGTTAGGTAAGCCCCTGACATCTGTCCAAGTTCTTGTTCCAAAGCTGAGGGTCCTGTAAGCTGATATGACAGTGCAGCCTCTGATGAGAAGGTTCAGTTGCATCATTTTATTTTCTGTTTACAACATGTACAAGCTTGCTCCTGTTTTATCCATCATATAACACTTAACGAGTTTGCTAAGTAATGTGTCTGCAGATCCAAAGTTTTTTTTTAATTTCTCACAAAAACAGAATTTCTTGATATTTGAATAATTTTCATTATCATACTTTGTTCACTGATAATAGGTGTGATGAGGAGATGATTTATAGCTTTTGCTTGTTTGTGAGAGAGACGTAAATTATTGTAAGCATATTTAGTCAAAACCTTTCTTTGTTAAAATAACAGAATCTAGCATACTAAATCCCTGACATTTATGACAAAATAGTATATTTTTCTTAACTCAGACCCACTTTGAAATATGTTTCAAAATTATCAAGACATGTCATTAGAAAACATTTTTAAGACATTCCAAAGCATGAATTTTATTTCGTTTTTAAGCCATCTAGGTAATGGTGTTTACAGAGAGAAATACTCATATCAAATTAATTATTCTGAAGTTTTTATAATAAACATAGATTATTTCATATGTCAGATCACATCAGTGTGAGACTGGAAAATTTCATTTCATTTATTCCTTATTTTTAAAAACTGATGTGAATGTGGTGATGCTAAAATAAACCAGAGCATTACTTCTGATAACAGAGTGTGTATTTTCCAATGAAAGTGCCAAGAAAACAGGTTTTCCCAGGGAAAACAAAACTAAACAGTAAACAAAGAGCATTCCAAAATATTTGCCTGTAGACCATCAGGTGGCTTTGGTCTTTAAATTCCAGACAAACACATAGCACTGACAGTCCTTGTCCAGCTAACCAGTGGTGTGTGTTTAGACTAACCTAACCTATAGAAATAAATTGGAAATACTCCATGAAGAGACACAGAAGAGTTAACTCGTTACTTTACTAACCCTACGTCAACACCAGGTAGTGTGTCCTGGTATAAACTGATCTTTTGATAAAGAGAGAACCTAAAAATAGAAACAGCAACTCAGATTAACAGAATAATTTAAAGACATTTATAGCCCATTTTCACTGCCACATTGTGCCAGAAGAGCAAAGAAGCATAAGTGATATATAGATCATTGATTTTTATCCCTTTCAGAGCAGCCCTTCTTAGTATTTTTAATGAAACATTAAATGATTGTAATGTAAACTGTAACAGAATGGCACCGTTTTATACTTTCTTAATTGGATGTTAATATCCATGTCAGTATTTGCATGAAAAATGGTGTACTAAGCCAAAATATCAAGGATTTTAAAACTCATAATCATTCTTCTGCTGTTACCATCTGTCAGCTTAATCTTCACCTCCCAGAATTCAAGGAAGAAGGTGCCTTGAGGGGAAGAAAAATAAAAAAAAATTAGTTATGGAAGTACAGTAAATTGAGTTTAAACCATGGACCTGAAATCCCATTTGATTGTGTAGAACTTATTGATTATTAATTATCAGAGTTGGAAAATAATTAAGAATTGCTGTTGGGGCAGTGTCAATCATCCTCCCTGAAGAAGGTGTAGGACCTCTGGAGAAGGGATGGAGAAGGGATGGAGAGCAGTGCAGGTGCATGGCCAGCACAGGAAACTCCTGATGAGGAGTGATGGCCTCGAGAGCCACTGGGGCAGCTGAAATTGCCTCTCCAGCAGCGAAAGTCTGTGCCTCCTCTGCACTGATGTGGAAGGAGTCTGAATTGTGTGTGCTTGTGCTTCATTCTTCATAGAACCACAGAAGGGTTTGAGTTGGAAGGGACCTTAAAGCTCATCTCATTCCAAGCCTCTACCAGAGGCAGGGATGCCACCCACTAGATCAGGTTGCTCAGAGCACTACCCACCCTGGCCTTGAGTCCTCTTTGAGTTTGTCATTTTTACAGACACCCTGCATATTCATAACCTGCACAGAGCTGTTGTTTGGGACAAATTACCTTGTATTTCTCATTTTCAGGACACACATCCTTCAGTGAACCCTCAATTACCCACCAAGGAAGCCAAACCCTCAGAAAAAGAAAGGGAGGAGTGGAAATGGAGAGCACATCCCCTGCTGCAGTCTATTCTGACATTGGAATCTGTGTGCAAAGGACATATCTCCTGGAAGATTATCTCAAATCTGCAATACTGCAGGGGCTGCAGGCCATTGCTTTCCTGACAAAAGTAAGCGGGTGCACGTTCAAATCTCTCCACTGTTAGCAAATCCTTGAACACACAGCTACTTTACTAGATTACCCTAAAGAAATTCCAAAGTCATTGTTGTCCTGAAATGTTGCTGTTGGAATTTCAGAGACAAACAAAAGCATCAGTGATGTCTGTGTCTGCACAGCAGCTGTACCTCCAGGAGGTGCTCCAGGTCACCCCTGCCCCTGGGACACCACAGGTGACACTTGTGACATCTCCATGGCCAGGACTGGGCTGCAGGGGAGAATCCACAGAGCAGAACAGTTGGTGCTGAGCTCTGTGCCTGGGAAACCCTTCATGACTGGAATGCTCTGTGTGATCCCAGTGTCCTCTCCACTCATGCAAAAGGAATCCGCTTCACACACTAAAGGACTAAGTCTGCTTCACACACTAAAGTTTTCAAGCAAGCCCATGTACAGTAAGTGGAAAAACAAGGAAGAATTGCTTCAAAAGTGTCAATCTGAAAAAATCGAATAAATAGATTTTATTTCATTTCTTTCATACCCTTTAAAACAGTGTGAGCACTGAAAATAATATACAAGACATTTTTAATTTTTTTAACAAAAAAGGAAATGAAAGGGTTTTTAAAACAAAAAAATGAAATTAAAGTGTTTTAATGTTGAAATGCTTCCATTTTTTATCTTTTTTATCTTTTTTTCTTTTCTTTTTCTTTTTTTTTTTTTTTTTTTTTTTTT
>VZRZ01003493.1:1215-43900 GCA_013398175.1 Climacteris rufus | reverse complement strand
TTTTTTTTTTTTTTTTTTTTTTTTTTTTTTTTTGGTAATTTTTTTTTTTTTTGTTCTCCCCAGGGAATACTTGCAGCTTTTCATACTGCTTTGAACAGCTGGTCAGAGGAAAAGAAAAAATTTGATCTTCTAATACCCACTCTGCTGCCCTGCTAAGAACCTGCTGCCACAAACAATCATGAAAGAAACTAAAGCAGGATGTAAGAAGTGCCACATCTCCCTTGCCACATGCATGGGAGGTGGTGTCTGCAGGGCTCTCCAAGCCAGCAGCTCAGGAATTTTGGCTTCACTTTTTCCAGCTGGGGCATGAGGTACAGTGGGAGGAGTGTAATCCAAAGAAGACAAAAGGAAGAAGAAATGTAATCTTCATATAGAAAAATCTGGTGTTGGCATAAAAAATTCAAAATTATTCCAACAAAATTTCCTTCCAGCCTTTGGAATCAATGAGCAACTGCCAACACCCATGACCCTCTCCAGCTCCTAACAGGGCAGGCAGGATCAGTCTGGATCAGAGCTCTAGCACCAGACAACTAAGGCTTTTATTATCAATTCTATTTTCATAATGTCCAAAAGAAGATTAAGCATGTGGTTAACTGAACAGGGTGGACTAGATGGCATAAGGAGAAAGAAATACTGTTAGGTTCTAACTTGAAAATAGGCCTTTTTTTGTCCCAGGAGCTAGTTTATATATGGTAAATCTTTGTACAGAACAGCTTGCCAATGTGAGGTCTCATAAGGTTTTTGTATATATGTGCATACATCTATATTTATTTATATAAAAGGCATTGTACTTTCAATGTATGTTTTACTGTACATTTAACTTACTCCCCACCTTTCATATGAATTTTCTGAAGAATTTGTGCTATGTTTGCTCATCTGTAATTCCAGAATGACTTAAACTCATGCTACTGAGGAAATTTCCCAGAATCAGAGTGCTCAGATTGGTGTTCTGGTAAGTTAATAGGAGAAGACTGAATTTCAGAATACTTTTAAAAAATGGGTTCCCTACTTTTCTCTGTCTTTGTCCCCACCCTTTATTCAGTGAAGTAATTGTCAGATTACCAGAGGGGAGTGTTTCGTGTATTTCCTTGTAAGTAGTTTTAAAGCTCAAGTAGTTTATCCTACTTCCATTTATTAATACAAGACAGAGTCTAAAGTACACACAAACACAACACATATTCATTTAGCAGTGACAGATTAACCAGACTTTCTAAAGAATATTAAACACTGTTCAGTCAGTGTCATTCTCCAGTTCTTTGTTTGGTCCATTGTCTGGAATCTGAAGGAGGAATTATACCCTCACATCAGATAACAGTCAGTCATTCTGATGCAAAAGAATTTCTATAATTTATCTGCCAAGGTGAAATTCCACCCAGGGCAGAGGACCAGCCAGAGGCAGACAAACCACTTCAGCCTGACATGAGTCTATTGAAGCCTCAAACAACACATAAAGCCCTGGGCTGCTCCTTCCAAAGAGGTTCTTTTACTGCAAGACATCAAACCACCTCCCTTCCGGAGAAGTTAATTGTGGTTACACCAAAGGCCAAATTAATTTCATCACCAGCTTGCAAATCAAAGTTGGGTCAATAAGGACTAACAAACTACTTCAAATAATAAAATCCTGTGTAAGGGTGAAGAATTATTTGCCCTCCCCTTGAAGTATTTCTCTTGGGAAAAGAAACAGAGAAGGGCAGAAAATGACTATGCCATCCATGTCATGCAGGCTCAGTGTCTTTTCACATTCATAAGCCTTTAAGCCAGCACTTCTTGGCTTTTCCTGTTGTTTCAAAGCTGATTCAAAACCTTTTGTGAACATGCTGGTCTTTGTGTTGGGTGTCACTGACATATTTCTCTAGAAGTCCACTTTAGCTCGGAACCTGGCGAGTAATTTAGCACTTATTTATTGAAACACGTGCATAAGCCTTGTAACCACCAGACAGTTCCAGCACAAACATCTGTCTTTACAAAAGATAACACCCTGTCAAAATGCCCCGGAGCAGAATCTCTTCTTTTGGTTTGAAGTAGAAGCAGGAGCAGCTACAGTAGTTAGAGAACAAGTATTTTTGGAAAGATGACAGCTGGGTTGTCAGACATTAATGCTGAATTACACAATGCTTGTATGCTACAGCAGAAATGTAATAAGCAATTATTCTTACATTATCATATAGAGGGCTGCCAAAGTACTGTCTGAGAGGTAAGATGAAGGGCTTGGGGTCTGTACTGCTTCTGTTGATGTTGGGGAGTTTCCATCAAATGATGTTAAGTCTATTTCCAGTCTTGTCATCTAAGGAAGTATGAGCTTAAACATCTGTCATGGCAAAAAGGTATCAATGAGTAGCATCTCCAAGGCAGAATTATCCCCAGCATGAGAAAAGCAGGCAAGCTAGTTACTGTAACTGCTGCTGATCAGAATTTAGCTTCTTCATCAGCAGATTTAGTACAGAGAGTAAAATCATATTTACTTAATCTTCAGTGTTGGAAGTCTCAACAAATTTCATTGTATTTCACATACGTCATTTTTACACAGCACTGTTAAAAAGATCACTGCAGTCTTCAAAGAAAGTAAGAGGTCTCTGGGTAGTATTTATTTAGATCCTTTCTCATCTGGAAAAAGGAAATAAAAGAACTCCAGTCAGGGAGAAGGATGAGAAAACATATTAAATAGCTTCTTTGTCAAAGAAAACAATCAAGCAAGCCTAGATCTGGAAAAGAGATGACTCAGGGTGATATGACACAGGTCTGTGCAGTCATAAATAAAAAAATTAATAGGAAAAAATGTTCACTATTTCTCAAAATAAAAGAACAAGAGGACAGTAAATGGATCTTCAGGTAAGAGGTTCAAAACAATCATGAGGTAATTTTCCAACATCCAGTTAAATGGTTAGTTTAGTTAAACTAGTTAGTTAAATGGCTATTCAGGGCTGAGCCAGAAATGTATTTGAGGCTAAAAAGCCAGCAGCCAAACTGATGGAAGGAAAAAAATCCATTGAGAACATAGTAGATGTAATTTCTGCCTCAGTTACAAAGATTTCTTCTCGTAATTTTTCCCCAGGTACACAGTGCTGGGGAGTGGATAATGGCCTAGACCAGACCTGACGTGGATCTTCTCATGCTCTAAATCACAAGGATGAAAATTCAATTCACTCCAATTGTCAGGAACTCACTGGAGTCAGGTGACTTACACAGATTTTTTTCTGGGGACATCTATATTTGTGACTATCATAGAAAAGGAAGGACCTTAGGAAAAGGGTGTTGGTTTCAGTCAGATTCGTCCAAATGTTTTTCAGTCCTCATCTCACACCTCTGGTTTCTTAGATTTCAGCTCAGATTAAGCAGTAAATCACCTGACACGGTCATGAAAATAATCAAAACCAGCACAATGAAATAAATTCACAAGTGATGTTAAAATGGATCAGTGTGTTTTCCCTTCCAGTTGGGGACCATGCAACACCAAGCTGCACAGCTATTTTTAGGAAGAATTAAGAGCACAATAACAACTAAGCAGAAGCATTTCTTAGAGTATCAGCTGAATCAAATGTGGCTTATGCCATCTGAGGCCAGTTTTATGTGGCGTTAATATGTAAATATTCAGTAAGTATGTCACTGAAATATTGTTTCTCATGTTAAATAGGATCTGCTTTCCCTGTTTCATTTTTGGAAAGTCCAAAATCTGTAAGATTCTGCTCCACATTCACTGTTCCAAGCTGAGAGAGGACTCTGTGGCATAAGTGTCTGTCCAGCTGTGCAATTCAGATCATGGATTCCCAACACCTCTGTTCCAGCACACCTGTTGTCCAGCTGGGCTTTGGCTTCATCCTTCTTCTGGCTGACCCACAGTCGGGCTGATAGCTGCCCAAGGACAGTCAGCAATGCCAAATAAACATGCAAGGGAGCCTCTAATGAATCCCCATTGTAATTCCATCAGTTGTGCAAAGTACATGGATTAAATGCTACATGACACACAGGTGAATGTTTTCTGGGCCATGTATTTATTGGTAAGAAAAACTGACTAGCAGGGTAGCTGAATTTTATTCACAACATCTATTCATAGCACATAGACCCATTCTACAATTGTAGTCACTGTTTAAAAAAATCAACAAAAGGCTAGAGCATTATCTGAGCTTCTCTAGCAATTTCCTCTCTCACGTTAGACATGCCTTTCTTTCCTTTTGTTGTCCGAGGAAGTATTATTTGTACAATGTTCCACTGTGCTTTAAATAGTTCTCCAGACCATTTCTCAGATGAATTAAGAATAAAATTACCTGTTATTGAGCTACTGTTATTCTTTTGTTGCCTCAGATTCTCAGTTTCAGATGTGCCAGGGTTAAAAAAATTTCTCCCTAACACCCGCAAAGCCCTCCAGGGAGTCCTTGTCACATTTAATCTTTCTCTGTCTCCCTGTTTCTCAGGGTGTCTTCTGAATAACAGCAGTTTTGTCTATTTTATTTGCTCTTTCTCTTACACACACCCAGTTGAAGAAAAGTAATTGAAACTATGGCATCTCACCTTGCAGTATCTGTGTAGTTTGAACCAAGGTGTATCTAGAGATCAAATTTCTGCTTATCAACTGCATAAATGTGATCCAAAGCCTGGAGATATCAGTGAACTCTACAGGAGTTCACTTGCTGAGCAGGTGTTCATGGCCCATCACAGGAAGAGAGATTTGGGATAGAAATAGCTTTTCACCTCTACAAACTGAGTAGCTTTTTGCTGCAATTTGCACCTCTGGACCTACCAGTCAGTGCAGTAACACCCAGGTAACCCTGAATGAGTCTGTCAGTCCAGGCTGAAAACAACAGTGAGGCATCAAACAACTTTGTGTCTCCTGCCCTGGTTTTGCTGTAAAACATAAACTGGGGAAGCTGCAGGATCTCTGTGCCTTGCTAAACTTGAGCCACAGCAGCTGCATCTCTTTCCATGCCATGGTACAGAGACTTCTGACACTAGAAAATTCTGCCCACTTTTTACAAAACTGAGCATTTGTTTTCAGCTGTGTAGTTTCTTCTTCTTCTTTTTCTTTTTTTTTTTTTTTTTTTTTAGTAGAAGCTTGGGGGGGTTTTTTATGTTAACTTTTAAAAATAGAAATAATCACCAGTGTTAAGCAACCTCCTATAGGAATGAAAGAGAAACAGGCCAGACTTCATCAGACAAGGTAGTCTTCTGTTGAGATAAACCACCCTGCTATTTCCCAGAAATTGAAATATCTCATGAAAAACATCCCTGTACCTGGAAACACAAGTCTGAGCCAGAATTTATGAAGCATCTAGACTGCCTTCTACAGACGGGGAAACTTTTAGCCCTGGGAAAAGCTTTGAAGCACTTCTGGCTCTAAGGCAACTTCTTCCTTGAGGCCCTCAGCAAGGAGTTTCCAGTGGGCAGCCCTCCCTGCAGGTCACCCCTGCCCAGGGGGGCTGCCAGAGCCCCCACTCTCTCAACCTGACCCTGTGTGTGGCTGTGGCTGGGGGGAATTCTGCCCAGTTCTCCTGGTGCCAGCTGTGGTGTCCCAGGTCTGCAGAGCTGTGAAATAAATGGAAAGTTCTTTGGACATCTGTCTGAGCTGCCCAGGATTTTGGAGAGCACCTTAAAAACATGTTTTATTCCTCCCATACCTTCATGGAGAAAAATTTGGTTGTACCAACAATTGTTTAATTTGAGGCCTTTTTATAAAACTGCTGTGTTGGATGGAACCATTTTGGACCTCGAATATTACCAGAGAATTTTGTTCCGTAAACAGCTCCAGTGCTGAGCTGCTCTTGTTTCTAATAACATGTGCTTACATTCTCTCCTTGTATTTTTACTGACAGAAACACATTTAAAACCTTAAAGCTGATTTTTTTTTTTTTAACCTAATAATTGCATGTTAGGCTTCTGAAAGTCTCTTCTAGGGATTTATGTTTTAATTTCATTCTCAAAACCTCAGTCTTATTAAGTGACAGTGATATTGGAATATTAAAAATTTAATTCCATTATGATTTTTACTAGTCCCATCTTCTTTCAGAACCTCACAAATTATCATTTTGTTATTATGGTCTATGAAAGACTGTTCTTGGTGTGAATGATAAGACAGGTGTTTGTCATTTTGAAGACTCCAGTATAGTTTTTTTAAGGCAGTACTTAGCATAAATTAAGTGTTCTCTAATAATCTATGTGAAGTGTTCAGGAATATTTTCCATTCAATTACAAAAATAGACTAAGGAAATTATCACATTTTCCCAAGATTGGATTACATTTTTATGTCTTATCATTGAGCTGTTAATTTCTGGCTGTATCTTGCAGGATATAAACCCAGTAGCTGGCCCTTTCCAGAGGCAGGACTTTGGACACAAATGGCACAGACAGGTAAGTTACAGTGGCATCAGTCTCCCAAGTAGGTCTTTGGGTGTTGGCATCACTGCTTGGGATCACTGTATGGTGGTGAGTTAGTGATTCCAGAGGGGAAAGAAAAGAATCACAGTGAAGCCCCAGCCAGAAAATGGGTAATTAAGGGATGGAAATGCTCTCATGCTCTACCTCTGACTGCTGCACTTTCTCTGCACTACATTTTCTTCTGCGTTTCCTAACTTGTTTTGTGTTTTACTGTTTCCAGTGAAACAAGTTTGAGTGTTTCCCTTGGGAAATCATAATGAAGCAACCACACAGCTTTGCTGTCAAATCCATTTTTTTTTAATTTTCTCTTGATTTAATCTCTTCTATTTACGCCATGCTTCATAGTTCTTTGTATTTCAGTTCTAAGTATTTCCTATGCAAACATGGCCTTAAAATATCTGCTGGCTGCTGTCCCTGCCTTATGTTTTAGCCAAGCTATATCTAAATTACCTTGAATTTCTTTTTTTTTCCTCATGTGAATGCTTATCATTCCTTGGTTAGGTTTTCTGTGGGGTGAGTTAATGGTTTGCCACTCCTCTCACCACCACCACCTCTCTCCCATTAGCTATGGGCTTAGGATGTCCAAAGGCAGCTTCTGGATCACACCATGAGGATTGCTGCTGAGGAAGAGCTGGCATAGACAGGAAGAAAAGCTGCTTTTAAGGTATGAAAAGATAAAAAAAAAACAGTGGCAGCAGCACACTAGGAGAAGCTCCAGGGTTGCTCTTGCTCCCCTGTGATAGCTGACTGTACACACATTTTGCCTGGATGCCCATTTCTATTTTAGACATTCCTTACAATGGGGCTTCTTTGTCATAAGAGACAATTTCTTGTCACTGTTGATCTTTGATCTCCAAATGAAGGTCCAGGCACAAATAAAATTTGCAATTATTTCTTAACTGTAGAATTTACAATAGTAGTTTTGTTGCCTATTTTTAAAGCAAGTTTTGTCTCTGCTAGTGAACAATTTGAGCTATTGTTCCTCAGATGCAGGTGGAGTTTTTCCACTGCAGAATTCTACTATCAAGGAATTGGAGAGTTTTTCAGGTAAATAAACCTCCTTTAATCTCCTTATGCTTTCATTTATCTGTTATGGATCTAATAATTGAGATGAAACCCATAAAATATTTTATTCTTTTAACTGACAGTTAGGTCAACATAACAGGGGTCCTTTCTCCTTCTCTTTCATTCATTTTGGGGTAGGATTGGTGAGTGGGTGTGGTGGCCAAATGGCACTGCCAGACACCACTGCACCAGTGTTTCCAAGGACAGTGAGGCAATGACCTTGCTTTCTTTGCCTAGCTGTACGTGTGTAGAAGGTCTGGGAAAATCCGTCTCCTCTGAGGAGCTGTGAATTTCCATTTCCATTAAAATTTATTCAAACAAAATGAACACAAGTCACCTTTTAATACAAAAGTTTTGGCCTTTTTTTTTTTTTTTTTACTAACTGCATAACGGCATCTGAGTAGATGTATTTTCTGCCTGAGAGTCTGGGTTAGTACATGGTGTGAAATATTGCTACATAGCTTTAAGGAAGTAGAAAGCCCAAATATTGTTGCTGTGCAGCAGCAGGGATGGGGTGTTTGAGAAATGACTGCTGAGCAGTTACTAGGATTAATAAACAGGATGTCTGCAGTCCACTGAAGATCACAGGTGATCGCTCAGGCACCTGAGCACTGCAAGGGGAGCATATTCAGACCAGGAAAAGTTAAAATATAGTACTGAAAATACGAATGAAGCTTGGAGTCATGCTCAGTGTACTCATGAACTAACAGATTAAAAGTGAGTGGGGATGCACGACTTGAGATCTAATCAGTGAAAACACACACAGCAAAATGAACGAGAAACTGATAAAATGTGTAAATCAAATGGTTGGGACCTGGATCCTGAGCTCCCAGATGTTGTCTCTGTGCAGTGTTGCACTCACTGTGCATGTTCTGCCCCACTACAGGGTGTGGGTAGCAAACCCAGTCCTGAAACTGTGCCTGGACACACCTGAGTGAGCCAGTGGTTGGACTTTTGCAATAAGGATTTGTCCCAGGGACAAGGGAAGACAAGGGTCCAAATCCATATTCCTCAGTCAGATCAGGCTCTATTAAGTGGCCTTTCTGCATTTGCAATCCACTACATCTTGATACACAGTAGTTAATAATTTTAATTACCTACAACCAAAACAAGGTGGCATCTCGGTATGAACAACTTGTCAGAGCAGGTAAATGCGCAGGACTTCATGAAGTTGGCAGTGGCTCTCTAAGTAGCAACTGCTCTTGGTGGAAGGTCCCCAGACTGCTTAAGGTGTGTCTGAATTATTAAAATTAAAATGGAAGCTTTGTTTTCTGGCTGGTTCCATCTTGAGCATTAAGTGACATCAAAGTGTATTTTTTAATGATCAGCACTAGATGTGATACTCAACCTAGAGGGATGATAGGGGAAAGGGGGATTAAGACTAAATTGGTTTCTCTTCGGGGTCTTGGGAAGAGAAAAGCAAGCATGGAACTACCAGGGAATAGTAATGATAATGTTCCATAGTCATTTTTCAGTGTATCTCACTCAGAAACAGAAACAAAATCTCTTCATTGACACTAAACAGATAATCCAGCCTCCAAGATGGGAGTATTATTATTAATAATAATAATAATAATAATAAATGTGTATTTTTATCTATTGAGAGATATATAAAAATTAATACTAATCACAATGTCTAGCTGGACTTCAGATTGCTACTGGCATTGTGAAATATGTCCAAGTTTGAGGTTTTTCTGCTTAATTGACCATGATTTCTTCCACTCAACAGATTGACAAATGACACAATGGCAAGTTTTGGATAATTAAATAAATAAATTAATTAAATAATACCCAATATTTATTCATTCTACTGTTCCAAAAGACCTTTAACAAACACATTTTCAGGGAAATTATAACTTTCGTTGTGTTATGAGTAATGCAATATTAAGCATACACCTCAGCCCTTGAACTATGGCTTCATCTTTGATGCTAGTGATCAAATATTCATTGCCTTGATTATTCAAATAATTAGACATTTTATCACTTTATTTGAAAAGCTCAGAAGAAAAAAGGCAAATTCCTTGAAGGGCTGTTCAATATCTAGTTTACTGTCAGCAGAAGAGTCATCAGGCAGGAGGATACTGCAACAAGGAAAAAAAGTGTTTGTTGCAGAAAGTCTCAGATTTTCAAAGTGAATGCTTTACCACCTTTGCTGTGTTGTAGTTACTTCTTGTTTAAAAATTGGGGGCCAGGTCCACATCTGAGGAAGCTTATCACAATTTCAGGAGTTTTAACGGATGCAGTGTTGTGCTGACCGCAGGCTGCCCGGTGGCCCGGCAGGCAACAAGTTCTGATGCCCTGGCAGCGTGGCAATCAGAGTCCTGTCAGCAGCTGTCAGTGCTGCCTGCAAGTAGCTCAGTTGGAAGGCTGGCTACTGCAAGGTGTTGCTGGGCAACAGGTGAGGGTGAAGGAAGAAAGAGGGAGTCTTTCCTTGTCTGTAATCCCGACTTTATTCCAGCCCCGAGGGGCAGAGTTCCAGTCGAAAGGGGGGAACAAAGGAGAAGAGCCCTGGGGAGTAGTTACAGACCCCTTTTGAAATGGGGGCAGAGAAGGGGAGGAACAAAGGGATAAACCAGTAAGGGAATGACGAGGGGTGACAGGGAGCAAATCACAGAGGGTTAGGGGAGGAACATATTTGAATCAACCAATGGGGAACCGAACTGAACAGAACTTTCCAGAGCTCAATACATAAGCAATGAAACACATGAATAAACATAGGAGTCTAAACCAATAGCATTACGGGAACAGAGAGGTTTCTAGAAGGAGAGGAGGAGATGCTGTTAGATGGACACCCAGTGGGGAGTAGCCTTAAACCTTGGTCTCACCCTCGGATCCATCCTCAGGGTCGGAGTCCTGGGCGGGGAAATCCACCCACTGGATGTCACTCAGCCCCAAGGTGGGCTGGGTCACTGCAAGAATGCAGCACCAGGCCAGCTCAGGGAGTGCTGGTCTTAGACGAAATCCGTTACACAGATGAAGGGTCTGCTCAAGCATCCCCTCTGCTTTGACTTAAATGGTGTTTAAAGACAATACCATGAGGAAAGTCTGCATTTCACCCTGGCAGAAGAGGTGATGCAAGGATTCTATTTTTATCCATAAAAACAGAATTAAAAATCATGTATAATTAAAACTAGAGATGTAAACACCTCCGTTTCTTTATGAGCAGCAAACAGAGGTACCAATGAAATTCCAGTGTTTTTAAGGTTATAATTTAGCAGTAACATGAAAAGAAAAATTAATATTTAGATCTTCGTTATGCATAATTGTTTCAGACTTTCTGACTGCTGTGTGGATGTCGTGGAACATTAGAATAAAATCAGCTCGATGCTCATGCATAATGTGCAAGAAGTTTTTTGTTTGTTATAATTTCTATTCTCTCACATTAATTGTAATCAGCAGAGGATGCAGGCTGCAGTTGTCTTGCTAAAGATAAATGCAGATATAGCTACAGTATTTTTCATTCTATTTATTCATTTATTTCACCCTGCATGTATTTCATGTAAAGTGTGCCTCTAAAGAAAGGTAATGAGAATATTTCAGTGTGTGTGCACTGTAGAAATGGGAGGTGTAGAATCTATGTGTGCTTTTTTTATAGAAAGACAAAATGTAAGAGTGATTTCCATCCCTTTCTGCTACGGATTTTGCGTATGGAAGCATGCAGAAATATATTCTCAAAAAAAGTCAGAAGTGGTTTGACTTGCATATTAATTATTTTACACTTTCAATCATTATAAGTATTATATAAAAAAAAGAGGTCAGCATGAATGCTTCGTAATAAAATAGTTATATATCCCTGTAGGTAACTTTATAAATACAGAATGAGTTTAAACTTGGATTGTTTGATTTCACCATCCTAAACTACACCATTGCAATGAATAACACAAAGAGTTAAAAACACAATGTGTTTTTTGTTCCTAACTTAGGAGTTTGAGGTACTTTTATGAATATGTGAATAGTTAAGTAATTTCTGAAGAAAACTATGTACTTATCCATATCCCAGCACTACATTTTCAAGAGGCTTTTCTTTTTCCTTCATGCTGGATCAGAAATAGAAAGATTGCAGTGGTTACAAAGTAGTCAAGGAGAAAGAGGACAAATGGGAGCATTAAAAGAAGGCAAGTGTTTTTATTTCCATTTTGGTTTTCTTATCCTTCACAGTAAGACATGACCTCACTGTTTCCTTTCCTTCAAGAATGACTTTTCATCCTCACTGAGAGAATCCAGGGTTTCTATGAAACTCAAAATACTAAAATAATTCTTTAAGCAATGTATAAAGAGTTCATTGTCTTGTGAAGGCCAAACAAGTCTGAGTGCCAGCAAATAGTTCACTGCCTCTCTCTGATGGATGTTATCAATCGCTGAGTAGGGTGGGCTTTGCACAGATTTATTGCCACAAAATACAAGAAATGACTGGTTGGTGTCAAACTGGGCCATGGATTGAAAGCACTGCATGAGAAGCAGAGAAGATCAGGAGTCAAGGGAGCACGTTATGGGAGGGCTCTTCTGCCACAAGTCCTTGCCATCGACTCCATTGGAACAAATCCACAGCAGCAGGTGTCAATTCAAATCACTGTCCATAAGGAGCAATAGTCATGACTCCAGTTGAGTGTCTCCTCAGTTATTTTCAGAACTTGGTAAACACTTCATCAGCATCCATTCAACATCAGAGACTGTTGAATAGATATTTAGTGTTTATCCTTTGAACAACACCTGCTTAAGAGGTGGAGGCAGAGGTTTCACTGATTGCTTCCACAGCAAATGACTAAAAGGGTTTTCTTAAGACAGCCTGTGGGTATCCAGTGACCAGAGAAGATCAAGGGAGAGGGACAGGCGTCCCATTGTCTCTGACAGCCCAAAGAAATGAAGCAAAGAGCATTTGCTCTGTAGAACAACCCACAGAGGAGTTGGGATTCTGCACAGAGAACACCAAGACTGTCTGGCTATCAAGTCAACATATCTACATATCTAACACCTAAAGAACCTTTCTGAATCCTTTCTCTTTTTTCCTTTTTTTTTTCTTTGGGGGAGTTGAGTAATTTCTGCATAGGGTGAATTTGAAACTGAGCTAATGGCTGTGCTTTCCTATTCCTTGTGTAGTTCTTCCACTGATAGATTTTACACAGAAACTTGCAGTTGTGAATATGAGCGAGAAATAGAGACACAAAAATATTCTGCTTGAAAGCAGCCAATTAAACATGTAGCTTTTTAAATGAGGAGAAGTGAGTAAACAGAATCCTAAGCAGAAATTCATCGTATTTTTGTACTGTTTCATACAAGATGTAACCTTTATAGTTCTCCAAGTGTTTAGAAAGCCGGATGCATAGTTCTAGAACAGACCTTGTCCTAGAGAAACTGCTGAGCACAGCTTTTATATTGTTGTATTAATGCAATTTATTTACTGTGAAATTCTCGCATTATTGAATCCTATTTTTCTCCCAGCTGGTCATACCGTGGAAAGCAAACCATACAGTTTAAATAAATGAAACAATACCATTGTGTTTGTAAGTCAGAAGGTAGCTATTCTGTGTAATGGAAATGCAAATATGAATGCAATTGTTATTTCATGGATAAATGAAACTTACAGAAAAATGGTGCAATGTTTTTCCCCTCTTTTGTTCATCCAATCATTAGGTCACACACTAACTCATCCTTCATTCACCATATACATATATTGTAGTGCACTCCTGTTGTGGAAATATGTGTTTCAAAAGGGCTTATGAACATTTCTTTTCTGATCTACTATCTTGGTTAGCAGAGGTGGAGGTATAGAATTACCCAAGGTCTCCAAAAGTTATTTCAGAGACACATCCTCTTTGCTGAAGATTACTTGAGATAATAGCTGTTTGCCTGTGGGTCTCTTTTTCATGTTGGAGACTATTCTCAGTACGACCTCCCTTCAGGCAGTTCTCAGCACTCCAGACAAGTTACTCACTCTGTCCTCTCTCTATTTTTGAGCTCATTAAGAACAAATGTTTTACCAGAAAAACTGAAGATGACTCTTAAATTTCCTATAAACATTCTTATTGACGTGATTTTTTTTAGTGCTGTAGAAGATGATGAAAGTTTTGCTGATGTTGTTTCTTTCTTTCTTTCTTTCTTTGTTTTTTCTATAAACACAATGAAGTTTAGAAAGGTCAGGGGTTATGGGAGTCAGAGGATTGCAAAATCCAAGGTAAGTAGCAGAAGCACATAATTAGTGAGGGGCAGAAGCTGAAGGCTCTGAGCTGGGCAGGCTTGTGGACCGTGATGCAGAATGAGGAACGGCAAGTCAGGGTTTAATAATTCTCATATTAATCTTCCTTTAGTACTTCTAATGTGTGCACTGGCCTTGAAGAAAGGGGCCTGTGTACAGAGCATTCCCCCAGCTCGTCCGGGACTCTGCAGCTCCCAGAGACGTGGGAGACTCGAAGAAGCAGCTGCCTCTCTTGGTGCTTGTCCAAGGCAACTGCAACTGTGAAACTTTTCAGGATCACCTTTCACATCAAATCTGTCTTCTTCAGGAAGTAAATTATCACTTCAGCTTGGCCTGTGTTATATAAGTATACAAATCAAGAAATGTTTCTTATTGAAAGGACACACAGAGATTGCTCCAGGCTACTAATACCATCCTTGTGTGAAACAAAGAGAGATAATCAAGACAGGGTTAAAAAGTGATAATAGACACACAAAAAAAGTGCCATTTTTTTCCAAAACAGCACACTTTTATCACCACTTTCTCAGAGAAATAGTGTTTTCTTTATATTTTAGTGACACTTACTAGGATTCCTGCTAAAATATGTAAAAACAGGATTCAGCACCTGTATTAAGGCTACAGTATTTGGAAAGCTGATGGAGATCTCAAAGATCTGGATAAGAATGGCAAATTATTTTTATTTCAATACACAATTAGTGCTGCAGTGGAAGAAGAAATTTCAAACCATCTTCTAACCAAGGACTTTAATGCTGCTATTCTGAATATCTTTGAATCTGAACTTCATTTCATCTTCCAGGTGAGTCTGATTCAGTTCCCCTGTAAAGGACAGAAAATCTTTCCATTAGTTTCAGTGTGGACTAAGTGAAGTGTCATGGACAAAGTGAAAGAGGTGAGTGAGCATTTACAGATTCAGGTATGAGCATTCTCAAGTCACAAATGGATGATATGATAATATATATTACCCTATGGAAATGCTGAGCACCTGGAGAATGAATTTCTTGATGGTGTCTCCTACCTTACAGCTGGGACTGTCTCCTCTGAGTTCACCACAGTGTATTGAACACACAGCCACACCAGCCTTCCTCAAACTACCCCACATGAAGACAGGAATGAAATGACACTACAAGAAGTGTGGTACACGAGTCTGTGCTGGTTTCTGCACTGCAGAATGGAGCCTGAATTTTTTCAACACCCTCTTAGCCCAAGAGAATGTCTACATATCTGAAAGCTTATTTTAAAATTCTATTGGTAGTTCTTTAATTCAATATGTTACAACCAACTGTGTAATAAGGCACTTCTCCTCATACTTGTTAAATAATACTTTCCCAAGCTATGGGTAAAAAGGTCCTGATCTCCAGGAGATAAGGGTAGCAGATTGTCCAGTAATATGGATCATTTTTCTTTCCTGTCTGGAATTTTTATTACAATGCTAGATCCTCCACAGAGCAAAGAAAATGACAGAGAAAGCATCAACAGCATTTTCCAGTGCCTGCTGATGTCCTTAGCCTTTAAATATTTCAGGCAGCATCTCTGATTCAGAGGGAAAATGGACAAATGAAAATATGAACTGAGTTTTTCAGGATGGGAGTTGCGGGAAGAGCCAGAGATGAGATTTATCAGGGTATGGAATAGGTTTCTAGTGGAAAGTTATGGCAAATTAGCTTGAATATAGTACTCAGATATATGGCAGGAAGCAATTCTGGAGAGTTATGGCAATAAGCAAAGTAGTCTACAGGTCTTTTTCATCTGGACAGTTTGGGAATGAGTCTGTGATTGGTTTCTCTCATGGCACAGTCTGCAGCTGGTAAGCAAGGAGGACAAAAAAGTCAATATTATTTTTTAAAATTGTTCCCATTATTTTGTTCTCTAGCCAGTACTCATTACTGTATAAGTCAAGTTTCCCACTTACTCTGTAGCACTGTGGAAACAATTTTGATTGTAGAAACAACCAATAGCATCTTGGAGGGGGTGACAGGAAAGTAGGGGAGCAGAGACAGGAGGGAAAGACCAAAACTGCTCATCTCAGCACACCCCTCACTGCTATAAAAGCATTCAGCTCAAGAGAACATTTTTTTTCAGGCTGTGTTCAATCTGCTGCAGTTTTAAAAGTCTCAAGTGGTAGGGAATATTTTCTCACCACTTATGGGGAAGTTGGAGTGTGTCAGTTCCAACTAATAAATATCTGGTTTGACGGTGACATTTACAAGTTTCCTGCTCCAGTGAGCTCAGTGCACAAGTTATCAGCTCACATCCCACAGTCAGTTCCTTAATTATCTTGTCTTTCCCCCAAAGATTTGTCAGGACAGTTTCTGATGATGCCCCAGACAGATGTGCTACACCAGTGAAGCATGGTTTTGACTTCGAAAAGCTTTCTGGGCTCCTGAGGACACCTGGCATGGCAGGAGGAAGTGACTCAGCAGTTGTTTCAGTGCTTGTTCCTCCGACCCCCACAAGATTTTCCTTAAAATGCATTTGCTTGAGGGTTATTCAACTTTTTCATCATACATTCAACAGAAAGAAAGAAGAAAAATCTTCCCTCAAACAATGTTCTGTATTATTGAAGGCAGTTTGGGGAAAAGATCTTGTATCTAGGACAGGGTAGAATGTAAATTAACATGGAAAGGACAAGAGGAAGTTTAACACAGTATATGGAATCCAGGTTTTTCGTAATTAAATTCTTACTTCTTAAAGGGACATAAACTCTTTCTTCTTCTTCGCAGATTTTCCATTGAAAATTTTTTATTAGCAGTCACAAGGCAGGGAGAGAAGGGGCCAGAAGATCCTATTGCTCTGTGATTGCATGTATTATTCCCTCTCTCTTCATGAAATATTATAGAGAACAAATAAATATAAATTTCATGCTTGTGGAATGATACTTTCTATGCAGAAATTAATTATAAATCCTTCCAAAGTAAATCCTTATGATCTCACAAAATTGCTGTATTAAAAATCATGATAAAAATATCTTTTCATGTGAGACTCTCAAATATATGAAATGTAAATTAATTCTCAGAAAACCAGCCTGAATAAATGCATTAAGCCCATTCCGTGGGTGGTTATACAGACACTTTGAAATGTTTTTGTTCATATCTACAATCACCTACAGTGGCACAATAGTAAAATCCTCAAGCCCTCCATCCTGTTTTTTGCAGCCATGGCACAGAAATTAGCCAGAATACTTTGGAATAAAAATACTCTGTGATTTTGTTAAAATATTTTACTCTTGAGCACCTGAAGTAAAAAAATAATCCACAAAAGATCCAATATGTTCTTTGACCAAGTAATTGTTTAAAGGATAAGAGATGCAGAAAGCAGCATCTCTATTTACTCTGGTAAAGCTATGCAGCATACATATAAGCAAGGTGAACAAATATGTACTAGCACTAATCCATAACACTACCAAACTGTCTGAATATACACATTTCTAGAAGATTTAATACTTGCTTTAAAGGTAGGAAGGTATTTCAGACAGAGGTCTGTCAGTGCTTGCATTAACTTAAATAATGGAAGACTGTACTCATGCAAAATTTTCAGTGTACAGTAAACCATCAAGGGTAACAACATTCTTGAAGCCAGAATTAATATTCAAAATTATCTTGATAAATTGGAAAGATGGTCAAGATTCAATGAGGTGAGATTTGGGAAGTGGCAATGTCCTATTCAGTATCACAAGAGAAGAGTCGAGGTGAAGTGCCTCTCAGCAGTGCAGGACTGTGGCAAGAGTGCAAATCTCATCTGGCTTTAAGGCAACACCAGTGGCATACATAAAACATGGGAGGTTATTTTTCCTTGTCACTGATAAAAGTCTCATCCACAGAACATCATTTTTGACCAAAAAAAATGGTATAGATAAATTGGCAGGGGTTGAGAGGCATCAAGAACAGGAGTTTTAACAAACATCTCTGCATAAAGATAGAATAAATTGAAAAAATAAAATTGAACTTTTTTTTTCTTTTTCTTTTCTAGAAAGAGAGCAAGACAGAGAGAGAAGAAAAGAGAGGGGAAAGGGGGAGAGAAGGGGACAGAGCCAGGCAGGCAGACAAGGACTGGTGGTGGGGGACAGACATGAGAAGTTGTTAAAATAAGTCACTGGTTTTTATGTTCCACAACCCACAACCTGCAGTGGAGGAGAGAAAAGACAATATTGCTGATTTTGAAAAGCTTATGGTTGGAAATTAGCAAACATTTTACAATTCCTGAAATACAAAGTGTGAATGAATGCATGGGGCAGTGATGTGGTGACTCTCTGGTGCCCATGTCAGACCAGAACAAAGGAAGAGAAAAGAAAGCTCAGATACAAAAAGCTAATTTTAATCTTGAAATTTTCAATGCAATGATTTCATGAGAACACACTGATTTATTTTGGAAGAGTTTTAAAAATAATTTCTGCATATACACAGAGAAGAACAAGTGAAGAAAGAGACTTTGGGCCTTCCAGCTCCCTATGACCTTAACACTGGTACTGCCAGCATTTCCCAGGTGAGGTTGTGCTGGGAGGATGGGAGGTGCCTGTGCTGCCACAGCAGGACGTTTGGATGCCTCAAGAGCCCAAATCCTCACTGCTCACCAGGAAAACACATGCTGGACACAGTTTCTTTAATTTGAGGTTAATCAAAATACTCTGGGTCCTTTCTCAGTACCAGATAATTGGACCAACTCTGCTACTGAGGCTCTTCCAATTATTTTGGGATCATATGTACGAAGAACACCTTGCAACACATAACCAAAGGTGAAAACAGTGAATGTAATCATCCTGAGGCAAAGCCAACAGACATTTCTAGGGAACAGTGACAGTTTTGATAATGAGAGCGTATAACCAGGCATGTTTTTAATCTATACTCCATTAAACAACTAAAGATGCAACTGAGGACAAAGAACCCCAAAAGACTGAAGATTGTGATGTGTTTGTTTTGCTTAGAAGATACATAAAACGAGTTTAAAACCAAACAGCAACAAATGAAAGATAAAAACTGACTCAGCCCAATTCTGTGCCATTTTTTCTTCTGAGAAACACCATGACACTTTTGCAGAGCAACAAGGAAGCTGAAAGTTGAACTGATATTAATCATACATTATTCTCCATTTCAAATGTCCAGAAAATTATCTACATTACTCACCAGGTTTGACACTTTCCATGATAGTCAGACAAAGACTTCTTTTTTGTGACTCAACCTACAGACCCTCTCTCATTGCTGCTAAGAAGACACCAGAATTAAGATTACATGCACCCCCCAAAAACAACGAGCTCCACACAATTCTCTCCAGACATTCTTTCCCACACTTCTGACACACAATATAGGCTAAGAGATTTCAGATCCAGAATCCCATATAATGCTGTTAATTGCAAAAACTAAATACCTCTGTTGACGTATTTTAAGGTACTTTCACTTACTGTTAATAAAGCCAAGCAGTCAGCATTAAGTTTTTAAGAAATGGTTGAGCTAAACTTTCAAGGTAGCGTTTTCTTCATATTTCAAAAATGTCTGATTTGTATATTTAATAGTGGCATTGACTAAAGACTGGAAATGTTGTATCCTCAGTGGGGGAAACGTAAATGGTATCCATCTTTAGATCTAAGCAAATTAAAGAGCATAATTCCTATGGGCTCTCATAATTAGATACTTAAGGTGGATTTTGGAACAAAATATTAAACACAGCTCTGCTTTAGTAGCTGTCATAATCACTGAGTGCTAAGGCAAAAGGCATTCAAAGGATACAGACAGCATTTAGGTATTTTGGTCTTAACAAAAAATTATCGGATTGACATATCTAACCGCCATTCCTCTGGAAAATTTCCCTAGCTTCTGGTAGAATTTTTGAAAAACCTCTCCTGGGTGTCTCAGTGGTTTATACAGTGCCTGCTTGGGCTGAGCAACTTCAAGCTCTTTGCTAATCTTTTCAAACACATCATTTAAACATAGAAAGAGTATTTGTAACCTTGGTTTTGCTGAGCATTAACTCCAAGAAAGTGGCATGCTATTGGTATAAAAGAAAAGGTGAGACTGGGAAGCAGGTGACCAAAAAATAACAAAATTCTGAAGAGGAAAGAAAATGCCAGGGAGTGACTCTGGTTAGGATAACAGATTTTTGCCTAGGGAAATGAAATATTGGGAAGTTATGGGGAAAGGTCAAAGAATGAATGACTGCACGGCAAAGGAGAATAAAAACACAGGATACATTCACAGCTGCCTTCTGAAATACACTTCCTTGCTTCTTCTGCCCAGATAAAAGCTATGGTTTAACCAGAAATTAAACTGCTATCATTTACATACCTCTTGCACCAAGAGGGAGGTCCAAGCAGTATTTATGCTGCATGTGCTGATATTTTATCCTGCCTGTGCTATATACAGTTCATTCAGGGCACTGCCAGATGCACTAAAAGACAAAGTATTCAGCCTATCTTTCAGCTTTCTGGGTCTTTCCTCAGAGAAGGGGTTTGTGTGTTATTTAATTTCTGAATTTAATATCTGATCCCAGTCCCTGGTTCAGCCTGGCCTGTGCTGCTGATCTCAGCTGCTGTGGGTTAGTGATGGCTGTTCCTGAAAGGACTTTCTGCCCAGCTTGGATGTGGATAAAAATTTTCTACAGACCAACTGCTGGAAATCCCTTAAAGGACTAGAAATCCCTTAAAGAACTAGAAATGCCTCTCCTGAGCTTTGCTTGCCTACATTTATCCTCTTTCCTTCTCTTATTTCTATTCCTTTTGCTTTTCTGTTGTCTCTCACAGTCACAGAGCTGGATGATCTCCCATGGCAGGCACAGGCTCTGAGCAAAGCACACTGAATATTGTACTGTCTCTATTAAAATGGCTCCTAGTAACCAAAAAAATACCTCTAAAGAATGTCATTGAGGCATCTGTCATTCCTATCTGGATCACTGTAGAGTAGACCTGACCGTGGCTTGGGGGTTTCTTCACAGCAATACTTGTGGGCAAAGAACTTGATAAAAAGGAAAGCAGATATTTTTTAATAAAAACACAATAAATATTAAAACAACAATCAAACAAACAATAAATCCTTCCCTCAAATAAACAGTTTGGGGAACAAATATCTTGAAAGCCTCCAAGTTTCTACTGAAGGGAGGCTTTGAAAAACATATAACAATCTTGCCCCATTTCAAAGTTTTTCCTGGAGAAAATACATCACTTGATCTTGTTAATGGTCTAATTCAGCAGAAAGAAAGTGAGGCCAAGAAGAATGGTGAAGAATTCCTGTCACACTGGGTACTGAAAAAGAGATCTGCAGTTGAACTTCATAAAGCAAAAGTGCAACTGTGGTGTCAGAGCTGCTCAGAGTTATCAAACCCCCCAGCCACAACCCCACAGTGCTTGCAGAGTGGCAGCCTCTGCATGGGACACGAGGCTGTTTTGTGAACAAAAGTCCCCCTCAGAACTGGCGCTGAGGCTGCCCATGTTTCACCTGAAGCAAGCAGAGCTGGTTTGGCTTTGATGCTTATTCACTTGCTTTGAATTATTTTCAAAGTCACCTTCTTGACCCTGGTGCATTCTGTTTGCCATTGCCACTTCTGTCCTGTGAAAGGATGGGGAAAAACATAGTGGCTAAAGCAAATTCCTCAGCTCTGCCCAGCACCATGTGTAGACTTCATTTAAACTTAAGATGTGGTGGTATTTGGCTCAAAGTTTTTGTGGTGTTTATTTTCTTCCTGTGGTCAACTGAAGCTTCAGTGTCTTATGCTCTGGATTCTCCCTGTGGGTTCATTTGCTTCTACCCCAGCCCTCTGGGACATCAGATTTTCAGACAAAGTGCTCTCCTGTTTTAGGTCTGTGCTTTACTGTAGGACCATTCAAATGATGCAAAGTGAGACAGTGTCTGATAAACTGAAAGTTCAATTGACTGCTTCTATTTCCTTTATTTTGTTTCTTCTCCATTTTTGGGGTTTAAAAAAATATGTGACTATCACCCAGAGCTTGAATGCCACTGTGCTGAAGATGGAATATTAGCAAATAATGTGAATTTAGGTATTTAAGCAGAGCATCTACAATAGCACTGTAGTGCCTGAAGGGATATTCTACAATTCTTAGAATTAGTGCAGATAATTAAAATGTTATTTTAAACAGACTGCAATACTAATTATTGCTTTAGCTGAGATTCCATTTATAGCAAGCTACATCTAACATTTCATCAAGAAAGCAAATGCAAGAGGGATCATTCAAATCTACTTTGTTTGTGGGGCAGCAATAAATTCAATTTATCAGTAATGTATTCAAATTAGTACAAAATGAGCCAGTACTTTTAGCAGAAGAAAAATTCTTGTCTTTTCTGAAGCTTAAAGAAACCAGAAGTCAAGGGAAAAAAAAAAAAAAAAAAAAAAAAAAAGGAAAAAAGGCTATTATAGCTGAAATTCAAGGCAGCAAATTATAAGTTTTTCTCACCCCAAGGCAGAAACTTAAATAAATAAAAAAATAAACATCAACAAGAAAATCTGACACAGGCTGCCACTTCTTTCCATATTCACTAAATGAAATCTTCCTTGTGCTTTGATCAATTTAAGGAGCAAATTAGTTTTCTTTCTAACCTAAAGATCTAAAGAAGATTGCCTGTAGAGTAGGGGATGTTTGAGACATTTGACAATTCCCCCCAGGAGCTGTACCCAGATATTTTTGCCTTGAACAAGAGACTTTTGGAAAGAGGGTTTATGGAAATAATTACAGAACGTTGCAGCTTCTCACTCTTCCAACGCCAGCTTAACCTGCTCCCTGCAGGATTTCTGTTTACTCAAGACCTCAGAGGAGTCAGATTACTCTTGTCAGTGGGAGCAAAGAGACTTAAGAACAGGAAGATCAGAAAATCACAACCTTTGCAAATCAACTTCATCTGCCTCTCAGCCAAGACTTGCCCAGACCTTATGGCCTAAAGACCCAGTGCAGGATCTCCTGGCATGGAAACTCATGCCAGGGAAAGAGGAATCCTTCCTAGCAGTACCCTAGGGGCAAGCTCCCTATAAATATTTACCCTTGTTGAACCAGATCTTCTTAGGAGAGTTTTGGTCCTCAAATAGCCTACTCCATGTCAGATGGGAACTCAGGATGTTTGGGAAGTGCAGCAGGCTATTCTTTGGAAGTTTTACCCCACAAACCATTGTTTTTTCTTGACTCATGCCTGCAAAGCCTATGTCACCAGTCAAGAACCTTTCTGTGCAGCTGCTCATGCTAAATTCCTTCCAAAACTTCTACTATTTTCTTCCTCTTGCTCCTACTCTTTTGCTGTTACTTGTTGTCTGTCTTGTTTCTGGCTTTGTGACAGTCACCTCTTGGGGATTTCCTGGGGATGTATCCTATTGTCATTTAATTTTGGCTTTTGAAGTACATGCCTTAGTTTTGATAAAAACTCAGACCAGCCAGTGTTTTTGAGAGCAGAGTTCACTGGATAGGGCTTGGGTCTTCAAATACCTGGATTCTGCTCCTGTCTCCAGACCAGACACACTCAGCAACTGTAGATAAGTCCTTTCACCTCTCTGCTTGTGGAATTTTTGCATATTTGGTGGTAATTTTCAAAGCTTGTTTAGATTAAGACACATTCCAGTGTGCTTGTATAGAATACATTATAACATGGTCCTGATTTCGCTTGAGTTTACTGAAGTAAGCAGGAATAACTACATTTCAGAGAGGAGGTAAAGGCTGAAAGTAGAACTGCCCGTTCTTATTACTGCCAACACACTTAATTCTTAGCTAGTTCTTTCTGTAAGACCTAGTCAAATTTATCTCCTATTGTAGTGTATAGAGGAAATCTAGCAAATAACCCAGACTTTGAAAACCAGAGGAAGTGGGAGATGTATAAAAAAGAAGCGGTGTATGATGAGACAAGAAACCAAGTTCAGTTCCTTATTTTTGGAACAGTGTTATGATGTCCTTCCAGGTTTAGAGATTATTTACTTTCTGAAATATTTTTTAGAGAGTGTATTATGGTCATATTCACAATTGGCCTCAGAGAAGGACTTGGACTTGGAGCTTGTTCAGGGTAATTTAATCAATGTTATACAAAAAAGCAACAGCAAACCATTATGGCCCAAGTCAATACTAAAATGATTTCCCAAAACTCATTTCAAAGTCACTTCCAGGAATCAACTGGTAGCTTCAAAGCACTGAGGCCCAACAATAAATCTAATTTTCTTTAAAGTCTATAATTGAGCTTTTTTTAAATAAAAATATGGTTTACTGCCATTTCCTTTAATAAAATACTGTGCATTGTGTGGCATGTCATTGTGTTCCTGATAAAACCTCATTTTTTAACGTAAATCAATATATTTTGTAAGGTTGGTCCCACCTCACAGTGACTAGAAATACTAACACAGCTCATTTTGTACAGGAAAAACAAACACATGGTATATATTTAATCTGCCTGCCTACCTACCAGATGGAGAAAGGAAGGGCCAAGACTGATGGAGTAACTGTTTAATCCCATCAGCTTGTTGACTTATAAACACAAACAAGTCCACTTGTACCTTTGGGAACTCACCATATTTTCTCCCAACTTCTGAAAGTGCATGGCAGTTAACATTCTATTTGCAGATGAGACAGACATATGATATGATCATAAGATAACAGGGAAATAACCTTTTTGTGACTGCTGACTCACCTGGATAACTGTTCCATTTCATGCACTGGGACTACCTCTGATTATTTTAAAGTCTCCTGTTTTGATGAACTTTTCTTATAAGTTCTATAAATATATCACAAGTAACTGATAGAAGTTTCCTAGACAGCATCACTTCAGCAAGATGTTTATTCAAGTACAGTCAGTGGATATTTGGATGACTCGGCCTTCCCAGGATAAGGATTTGCTCAATGACAAAAGGTGTGCCAGATTTCATCTCATTTTTGGGTACTTCCCTTCCTGTTTAAATCAATGAAATTATTCCATGGGATAAAAGGATACCCAGAGGAGCAGAGAATGGCAAGTGTTTGTTTCAGAATACTTGATGTTGGTATGGAGAGGGGGCACAGCTCCTGTAGCACTGCTGACTTGTTGATA
Organism: Climacteris rufus; assembly: GCA_013398175.1. Classification (NCBI taxonomy): domain Eukaryota; kingdom Metazoa; phylum Chordata; class Aves; order Passeriformes; family Climacteridae; genus Climacteris; species Climacteris rufus. The sequence goes on along the minus strand of VZRZ01003493.1, from coordinate 19,285 downwards.
TTTGCCTGTAAAAAGGACAAATTTTACTATTGAAAGGAAGCAGTGTTACACTCTGTCTAGTTCGTGTCACTGTGTTGTCACTGATGTGAGCTACCTAAGCAATCCTCACATGTTCTACAAATCAGAGAAATTGGACTCCAGGGGAATATTAGGGAACAAGAAGAAGAGAGAGAAGTGTTGGAGGGAACAGGTGGGATCATAAACCAGAAAAAAGCCCGTACATTTTTCCAGGACTGTAGGAATTTCAGTATCTGCCTGTCTCATTCAAGGTGTCAAGGAATATCCTGCATATTTTAAAATTTGTCAGTTTAATTATGGATTTTGTCTGCCAAAACAATTTTTGTCTCCCCTTTTTTTGTTTTCTGTATTTTTTGGTTTTGTTTGATTTTGGTTTTTGCAGGGTTTTTGTGGGTAATGAAAGGAGTAAAAACTGTGAGGGAGAATAGAAAGAAGGAAAAAGCTTCAATGATAATCTTCAGTTAAAGATATTACTGATACAGTAGGAAGATTACCATAAACTCTACACATATTTTTAATTCCAGAAAAAAAAAAAGAACAAAACTTTTTTCTGAGTGTTTTCTTAATTTTTCTGGGGTTCATTTAGACAAAAAAAATAGATAGAATCATATGCAAATATCAATGTAAATGAGATACCAAAAATTAGCTGCAAATGTTTTTAAAAATAACCTTTAGAACTACTTACCCAAGTGCCTGGTGGATTTTTTATTGTATAGTCTATTAATAAGCATTGGATGGTTTTCAATAAAAATGGTAATTTAAGTAGAATTTAGAAGGCTGGTGCAGCACCCTCTGGGTGAAGTTCTGTGGGCTTTGCTTTGCAGACAGTAGGACCAGACAAGCATAGTTGTTGCTTCTGGCCTAAAATCCATGAGCCAATGAATCACAGTAATGGTGCTGCTGCCAAGTCAATTAGCCGCACATATTCCAGGAGAAAGAATTAATTATCACATATTCACCTTCTGCCTTGACATCTGTGGAACTTTCTGTTGGGTCATTTACCTGTACTGGATTCTTTGAGTATTTCACCCAAACTACTTCAGCTCTGGCCTCTGGATTCAGAAACCTACAGAAATAAAGCCTTTGGCTCTCTTAAATTTCTTAACTTGGTTAATTTTGCTGACAATAGACTCAGGGAGTTTTCCCTTCCATAGCTATGGATATGTGGAACAGGAGATTATTAGGACCAAGTGAGCAGCACCACAGAGTCTTGCCTGGACCTCTGAGAGATCTCCCAATTTTTTCCTCCAACCTCCAAAGAAAATTGTCTGGTGCTCCTAAGCCTATGCTCTTGGTGAGGAAAAGACAAATTAGTATGACTTTTACTATTCACAGGGCAACCACAATTTTTTTCTCTTTCAAAGAAGCAATTTTTTGGTCCTTTATGTGTTTTGCACAACTCCCTATGGTGAACTCAAGGGAACTTAGGAGCAAGCAGGATATGCAAAGGTTCTGTCCCCTCTCAGATTCAATAAATGGATCTATAACAGATGGCTAATTACAAAGATAACTATTAACCAATCCTACTAATGCTTAGTTCTTCCAAAAACATTATGAAGGGGCATTCTGGCACACTGTGTTACAGCACTGGAACTGAAATTATCCAAACATACTCTGCCCTAGGCTGGTGCAGAGATTGAAAAAACAATATCTGGTGTCCTGGTGGCTTATTTTGATTCTCTCTAACTGCAACCCTTTATCAGCCATGGAGCTTTATTCAAGACCAGCAAGGGCTGAATAATTGGATTTTCTTGGCAGGTAACCTTTCTTACTCTGCCAATTAATACAGAAGGAAAAAAAAGGCTACTGATCTCCTGTGAGAAGAAACACCCAAGTGATCAAAGCCTGGATTCCCTTTCCCAGCACTCCTGCCAGTGACTATGTGTCATGCATATGTGGGCATACTGCTCATGCACCATAAACGGGCACATCATCAGGTTTTTCATTCATCTGGAAGCTCAGTGTGAGCTGCTGAGGTCCTGGATACTCATAAATATGGAACAGATGCCCAATATAATCAAATTTAGTCTGAAAAAATCCTGGCTGAAGAAAGGAAACTTGTGTGGTAAAGGCATAGGATAATCTTAAAAGCATGTGCTGTGATGGATAGGCCACTGTGTTTTCCTGTGCTCTCTGGCAAATTAGTCATAAATTCTTTCCTGCAGCACCCTGTATTCCACAAGATTGTCCCTCTCCTTTTCCTGCTCCCACAACTTCTGATTAAGTACTATTTACAGAGAGTGAACTAGAGATAAGCACCCTCTTAGGCAGACAGGAATATTGACTGTGGACTGCACCTTCCTGGAGGAGCAGATCAGCTCCTGGATGGCTGCACAGAAGGTGTGATGGCACACACTGCAGTGTCATGAGCTGAGGGCTGGTGGGGGCTTTATTACATTCCCAGGATCATCCCCAGACGGTTCTGTTCTGGGTGGTTCATAGCTCTCTTAATCTTCCAAGTAAATCCACCCCTCAGTCAGTGACTCCTGCATCAGGAAGGCTTGGGGTTATTTTGAGGGAGCCAAAGCTCGTTGGAAGTAAAGGCAGAGATTCTTTTTCTCCCTGTTCCTGAGGTAGGAATGGAGTCAGCCACAGGTGTCCCCTTTCAGCCCTGCCTGGCACAGCTGATAAATGGGATTTCTTCTCTCTAGCACCAAGAGGCTGTTCATCTACGTGCTGCTTGCCCCAGGGAGCAAATCTGAGCCATCCAATTTGTCCACCTCACTACACAGGGAACCCTGTGCCCTAAAATAGTTTTGTGTTCATTCCTGGCACCTGGGCTCAAAGAGGCAGGAGCTGTAGTTAATAAATCAGTCACTGGCTCTGGCTAAGAGCAACATCAAGAAGAGAAGCTGAGCTGTGGAATCTCCGTTGCTGATCTTCAGCTAATGCAAATCAACTTGATTCTGCTGGCATCAGTGGAAATGAGCTGATTCAGGCCATTTATAGTTTCTTCTTGTTTACGTACTGCATCCTAATGACTGCCAGGCACAAAAACACCTGACTGAGGACATTAGACACAAAGGCTTTATACCCCTAATGTTTTGTTCGGTTAAAGACTAACAAAGACAAGGACTTTAACTTCTGATGAGAAAGCCAGGCCCCTGAACACTTAGCACTAATAAGGTGCTTTTCAGTTTCTAAGTGCTTTACAAACATTAATTAATTATTCCTTTCAACAACACTTGGTTATTTTCAGTTACTTGAGTGCATGTTTACCAAGTTAGCTCCATCCGTGCACAGCACATTGTTGGCAGCAGGCAGGAGCATAAATTGATCTATAACCACACGCTGTAATTTGCAGTGGATTTGCTTCACCAAACACCATCAGTGTGGCTTCAGAATCAGCTCAGAAGAGTGACCACTCCTCCCCGTGTCCTATGGTGGGGATAACCTTTATCTTCCCTGCTACACTGAGCAGAAACAGAGAATCTGTTTGCTACACAGTTTAGCTAATTCCACGGAAACATATGTCAAACAGGAGCTTCACACAGCTGCAAGAAAGTGGTAACAAATGTTGTATGTGTCACACAGAAATACCCATTACACTACAGAAGTGACACAGAAAATAGGCAGATTTCTGGTCAGTGAGGTTGCCACAGTGAGGCAGTAGAATTTCCTGCTCTCAACAGTTATTAAAGACACAAAATACTCTTCATCTGTATCAGGAAGCTGGCAATAGCTCAAAAAAAAAAATCTAACTGAAAAATCTGCCAATCAACCAAAAAATTAATCATAAGGTATTATCCATCCTAACACAGCAAAGTTCCACTGGAGAGGAAGACGACCAAAAGGCAGGACCTGGAGTCTTACATCCTCACCTCAAAATTATTGTGGTGAAACAGTGGAACAGGTTGCCCAGAGAGGTGATGGTTTCCCCAACCCTAGAAACATGCAGGAGCAGGTTGGACAGGGCTCTGAGCAACCTGATCTAGTGGAAGGTGTTCCTGCTCATTGTAGGGGCTTGGAACTGGATGACCTTGAAAGGCTCCTTCCAACCCAAACCATTCTATGATTCATTGATTCAATGGTCTATGATCCCTGCTCTGTTCAATTCTTGGCTTTCTAGAAGAGTGACCTTAGTCACTGATGCCTCATTTATTTTCCCATCCCTGTCTCTCACTCTCTCTCTCTCTCCCCTTATACCATGTGCCAAAGTAAAGGAATGTTTTCTGGCAAGAGTTTTGTCTGGACCAGTGTGTTTCCACTAGAAATGAGGATTTCAGTGAACTGTGACAGACAATAGCAACTATTGCCATGAGCAATATCTCTGCAATAGAAAACAAGGTCCTGGGAAGTGTTAAGCCATCACTTTTTAATTAGATATGCCCACAATTTTTGCAGGGAACAGATTTCTGGCATAAAATGCTGGAAAGTATCAAGCTGAACATAACCATCAGCAGAAACTGGGAACTGGTTCCTGCTCTGTCTCCTGCTCAGGTCCTGGTTAGTGAAGGGCTGGTGCATGGTAGGCAGGACACCAAATTCTGCATGTACCTAAATCTCATTTTATTGAGCATTCAGAGCAGTTTGCCCCACACTGCCTGCTGCCAGCACCAAGGTGACTCCAGCTGTTTCCTTTGGCTTTCTTCAAGCTCTCCTTGCTCTGGGCAACCAAATGACATAGCTTAGTGTCATGTACACAAGGGGAATTAAAATTGCAGAGTCAAGAGCTAAATTTCTCAGTATCAGAAACCTGCACCCCAGGAGGAATAAGGAACACCAAACTTTAATGCTGTGAGACATACAGTCTAATTAATTAGCCATCATTTACCTTGTTCATATTTAAAGTCTGCATGTAGGTCTGCACTGGCACACACTGGGAGCATACTGCAGGTTTCTAAACAGGAAGAAGATGTATTGGCAAATAGACATTTTTGCCTGTATAACTGTATCCATACCTGGGCTTTTGTCAACACAGCTATTTTTTCACAGCACTGCTCAGCAAAGCTTTCTGCTGCATGAAAGGCCTGAGAGTGGTTACTGACCATTATCTTCAACATGGCTGTTTACAGCTCCCAGCACCTCTCCTGGAAGAATCTCACTGTAAGTAATACACAAGTATTTACTGGAATCAGGAAGACAAAATTCAGTCTATTTTCAGTCTGAATAGTTTAAATTGGGCTGTGGGATTCTTTGATGGTTTGGTTGGGTAGAAAACAAAACTCCCTCCTGTTGATGAGTTCTAATTTGCCTTCTTTAATGCTGGGTACAAAGAAATGGTGAGGTAATCAGACACACTTCTGTGTCTTCTCTGCAAATACACCCAACCCTCATTGGAGAAAATGACACATTGCACACTGATGCAAATAAGTGATTTGGGATTGTATTTATTCATCCCAAACCAAATGCAGAAATAATTTCTTTCCTGAAGTGTTGAGAAACAGGAAAGTAATTTTATTTAATGAAATACAAACATCTCTATCTATAGAAATTCAATGTAATTTTAATCTTTAAAATTTTTACCTTCTGGTATATAATTATATTCCTACTTCTGACTTCAGGAGGTTGCATGCAGCTAAAATTTTTCAGCATATTAACACACAGTGCAAAAAATAATTAAAATGTGTCATATTCTAAAGGATATCTTTTCATTGCTTATAGACACATACATACCAATATATTTTTGCATTGATACTCTGTAAATATTTATATGCTAAAAGCACAGTAATTACTGTAATACCACGTGTGACCTCAAGATAAATGCAATAACATCACAGATGTAGGCTAAGTAGTTGTTTGCAGCAAATATGTTGAGAATTACACAAAGGATACAACCAGTAATGTGCAGAAGCTGTATAATATCCTCTCTACAAGGAAGGGTCGTGCCAGGATAGGGCTCATCTCTTCCGATAATTTTTCTCCATTGCTAGCCAGAACTAGAACTTCTAGAGCAAGACACCAAATCCACAAGAAAAATGTAGAATTAGATGGGTACAGTTAAAATACCTTTCCAATATTTGTCAGGAAAATATGTGGCTCATGCTGTGAAACATGAGGGAGTTTAATTCCTTTCTGAAATTGGGATTAACAGCCCCTGATACCAAACTCATTCTAAATAATTCACTCTTTAAATATCCCCAAGTCTCAGACTTGTGCTATACTTTTGGTCCCTGTTACATTCCTGGGAACAAAAAATACAAATTAATTTAACACATACCAAAATTATTTTTCTCCACCTTTGGAGTTCACTGAGTATTACGTACTACCACATGAGAAATGCAGCCAATTAATACAGTCTCCATAGCAATGACTTGTACAAAAGCATCCAAGCCCCATAGCAATTTTCAACAATGTAAACCTGTGATTTATCCGTGCCATGGAAAATTTCTTTCACCTTTGTTTTTTCCTGTGTAAGAACTGAGAGAGAACTTGCACTTTTCCCTTATGAATTTGTGGGAAAATAGAGCAGGAAAGAGGAAAATAAGAAACATGTTCCCTCTTGCACTTCTCCAAATGTGGGTGTTGGATGTGTTTGCAGCATAACTCGTAGCAGCCGATTGGCACCAAGCCCTGACACGCTCCCTGTCTAATAACATGTGTTTCTCTTGATACCAAATTCTAATCGGGGGAATTTTCTTGATATATTCTAAATGTACAATATGTTAAACATCCTAGACATTGAATATGTGAAAAGAATCATTATTCACAGGCTCCTAATCAAATCTTTGTTTTGTGTCATTATTTGTTTGGTTTTACATGATTCCTGCTTGCTTGAATGAGAATGTCTGGTGTAGAAAATTGTCACATCTCTCTCAGAGAAGCTGAGCAAGGAGCAGTGCTGCATTCAGAAAAGCCCAGGCATAATGGCTTGTTTGTTTGTTTTTTCTTTTGGAAAAGTCTGCACTGTTTGTTAGGTTGTAAATTATTGATTTATTTGGTGATTTACTTTGCAGCAAATTGAAGCTATATGCAAGCTAAATGCAGCTTCACTTAGGTTAATTACAATGATGGGGACTATAAAGATTTAGAAATAGACAATTGCATTTACTTGACATATACACTATAAGCCAAAGTATGTCCCTCTTCCACAACACATACTCTCACTGTAGAGTAAATGTAACTTAGACCACATTTATTTCATTAACAGCTGCAGTGTTTCTGCCTGTGAAAGCTTTTAGGTGTTATGAAACAATAGCATGGAAATATTTTAGGCTTTTCTGAGTTCCCTGTGGGAGAAATCACCCCCATGTTGATGTGGCCACAGAGGGTCTAAACCAACAAGTGAGGCTGGGGGCACCAAGATTTCCCTACTTTTTTTCACTGAAATCCAAAATACAATTAGTGTTTTCCACATGAAACATTGACTGAATTGTCTTTCTTTTTCTGTACTTGTTGGGGCCATAGATTTTCTGCAGAAAAATAGATTTGGAAGGTACAAACATCTGGGTGGAATAACTGGAAGCATGGCATGAGCTGGTAAGAGCACAGTGCATGGGCTGTAGTGCACAGAGACCTCACTGGAGGCATAGATCAGTGTCTGGAGTTTCAGGGCTGCTCTCATGGCTTTCCCAGAGAGAAAGGAGTTTGACTTTTGGCATGGCTTTCCTAGAAATAAAAATACACTGCAGCAGAGATCTATCTCAGGATCCAACATAAGTGATTGCACCTGAAGCAAGATGCAGATGATCTGCAGGGAAGTCTGGGTTCTGTCACAGATACACAACAGATTTTGGCATCTTGGCTACTGATGCAGGTATATTTCAGCTAACTTTTAAGCTGACTAGGCAAGATAGCTATGGCAGCATAAATCTGAAAATCCCAATCCATATCTCTCTGTATGCAGTCCTGTTAAATCCAACGTGCTGCGGGTGTCCTACCTGGCTAGATTCCAAGTTAGCCTGGATAGCCAACATGCAAATGCCAGTACTGCAGAACAAATGATATTCCAAAGCTCACCTCAGCACCAGGGCATGGGGAAGGACTGGGGTTCCTGTTAGTCAGAGCCACAACCACAGGATACACAGCATCACATTCCCACACTCAGAACCAGCCTCAAGGGAGAGGTGTTGGAGCCTCAAGATCTGTAAGCAACCATCTCTCTTGAGGATTCCAGACTCTCTCTTGAGCACCTGAAACCCTGGCTCTAATCTGAAAAGAGATCCTTTCCACACAGAGCCCTTGCCTAATGAAATCAGTATTCCAGTCAGCTCCATCACTAGGAAAAGCAGCTGCAGTATGCAGGGGAGCATATTCTGTTTTCCCAGATCCATGTGCTAGCATTTTGCAAATGAAATTTTCTCTGACTTTCAGGCTATATGAAATCTTGAAATTAAAATGAAATATAATTGCCAATGAATGGAAAGTACTACTTTTTGGCCAGCTCTCTTTGTACATATAAAATATCATAGATGTCTCAAAGTGTCTTTCATGTCATTTTGAATTTCATTCCTGTTTTTTTTTTTCTATTGAGATCTCCAAAGCCAGCTGCTTAGGGGTTTTCAGTGCCCAAATTCCCACTCATTATTTCATTTGACACTCAGATCCCTTGAGCAGCCCTGAAAAATTACTAAACCTTAATATCTGTGCAAGACTTCCAAACAATAGCTGCAATGAAGAAACTGGTCTTGGCACTAAAAAACCATGAATATGTAAGACAAATTGTATCTGGAGAGAACAAACACATTAAAACAGGCTACCAGTAGCATCTTTCAAAAGATATCTAATGTAAGCTGCATGCTCTTCAGTAGCTCAAGGGGCTTATAGTCAATAAATTTAACAGGTTGCAACCAAAAAAAGTCAAAGCGAAAGTACAGTATGTAAATGGAAGCTAGAGTGCACTCTTCTTTTCAACCTTAGGACAGAATTAATAGAGGGGAAATGACAAAATACATAAAAAGGAATACACAGGATTTGACAGAGTATGTTTTTTTTCTTTTAACTTCAAGGCAAACTACCAGACTATTTTGGTTTACAGATAAATCAAACAATGAACTTTTATCAGTTTGCATAAGTCTCATTTTCAGTACTGGAAAGATTAGGCTTCAGAGCCTTATTCTGTATGTGCATGTGGGGGATTACAAGGGAAGTGGTGAAGGTAATGACCTTGTCAGAGATTAGCTTCAATGATTATATGGTAAAATAGTCATGTTTTCTGTGCTTATGGATTAAGATATTCTTTGACAGCTTCTGTAAACTAGAGAAATTCATGGATATTTGCAGTAAGAGGGTACTGACAGTAGCAGTATCTGACAGCCCCATTGCTGCCTCTGGACATTACCCAGGGTGTTTTGATGTGCAGCCTGAGGAGCTGGATCCTCAGCCCTGCCAGGTTTGTTTACAGTGGCTCAGTGTCTATGTGACAAAAAATGTTTCCTTTCAGAATTCCCTTTATTTTAGAGTTACATGGTCACACTAAATGCAAATATATTGGAGCCATGTTGTCCTTTTTGTTTTTCAAGAACTACACTCCAGTCCTCCCAGCTGACCTAAGAGCACATAGGGGTGGCCTTTTCACTGATTTGCCCCACACGTTGGCAGCTACACTTGGTTAAGCTGTGTGTGTAAAAAACTGAAGTAGCTGGACTGTTCCTATTGAGATTCTCATTCTTCAACATTTTTTTTTGCTGTTTCTAAAAAACTCTTGTGAAGAAGACAGGAACTACACACGTGGGCCAAGCAAGACCCTTGTGTTGTCTATGACAAGCCCAGTCTGTGTTCTGACTAAATGGTGACTCCTTGGATTGAAAGCTCCTGCTCTGAGGCAGGCAGAGCAGAAAATGGTGTGGAAGCTCTTGAAGTCCAAGCCAATATCTTAATACAAAAAGTAACAGGCGTGAAGCTCCTCTGAGTGAGGGCTCAGTGTTTCTGAAGACTCTAGCTAGCTTACTGTTCCCAAGGAAACTGAAAATAAATTCACCAGAAATGGTCAGCTGCTTGTCTCTGTGCCTGTAAAATGTAAAATATTTTCTGTTTACCCTGATATCATCACTTAACTTTGCAGATATACTAGAAACTATTTATCGTGCAGGATGGTGAAGGAAGAGGTTCACTTTTTTTACTTGCTACTTACTCAGAGTAATTTCTATTGTAACGTAACTGGATAAAAGAGTAAAGTCAATTTGGTTCATGAGAGAAACATTCCCATGAGGGACAGCACAGCACAAACTTGGTTGGTTTGCCTCAGGCAGTCCCAGCTCACACTGGTTGGGTTCTTCATACAAAACAAAAGAGAGTCTTGCACACATTCTGACAAAGAAATCAGGGCTTATAGCAGCCTATACAGACTTTGTTGCACTAGCAGAATTAGTTAATATATAATTACGTTCAAAGGAGAAAGATTTCAAAGTCCTAGGCTCTGACTACCTAAATCATTTCTACTACAGATGCAGCATGTTAAGATTTTGCTTGAACAATATTATCTATCCAGTATATTAAGCTGTGTGAAATAGTGCCTGGGCTTCTGCTCTCATTTCATGACAATGGAAAGTGAGATAAGCAGAGAGAAAAAAGAACTGAACATGGATGAGGTATTTTTGGAAGTATAGCACAAAAATAGTTTTAGATGGGCTGATGTAAGGCAGTCACCAAAATTGATCATTAAGTCTTCATGCTCATTGTGATGGGTATTTGTACTCCCAGTGTGCAATTTCTTATCCTGTCCCTGGACAGCAGAGTGTGCCTGTGGCGCAGTGGGGGTGTAGCCAAACATGCTGTCGAGCAGTTCCACTGGCAATGGCAGCAGTCTGTCTCCAGAAGCACAGAGCACACAGTGCAAGCTGCAAAAGTCATTCAGAAAACTGAAAAACCGGGGAGGTTAACCTGTGTTGAACTCAGTGTTGCTCAAGCTGGTTTAAAACCTCGGCTCTGAAGTTTTGTAGTAGTGGAGACACAAAAAAGCTGAGCCTCAGCTTTGACTGTGCATGCCAGTAATTGGCAAAAAATGAGCTGTCAACCCTCAATCAAGGGAGAGGTGCTGGGACATGCACAGGGTATGAATGATGAGCTCTCAATATGGAAAAGTGTTCAGAACTAATCACCCAGGGAACATAACAGGCTAATCAGAAAGTTCAGTGGAAATAGATATATTTCAACAGACACAAAACAATCCCTTTCATGCAGTTTAGCTGAGAAATCTTTATCTCATGTAGCTAATGAAAAATACACATTCACTATGATAGATGCACTTCTGCATCAGGCTAGAAATTCCCTGTTTCTTGTAGTTACCTTTTCTCCCTGTTCATTCTCCTTGTTTCTTTAACAGAGTCATCCAGTGGGCAGTTTCATGAAGACAGCCATAAGAACAGAGATGTCACTGTTTTCTAAAGAAAAGAGAAAACAAAAGATTTCTAAGTGCTGTATTCACCATACCATATACCCAGGTGATTACAGCCACAGCCTAATTGCACTGGCTGACTTTAGCAGGAAAAAGGCAAAAGGTAAATACACTCTCTATATCCACAAACTGAGAGATAGATAGGAGGATGTTGTGCTTTCAGACTGCGTTAAAAGAAAAGGGGAAAGATTAAGTGGTTTTGCTTTTCTTTCTTGTTTAAGACTCGGGGGAAACATTTCTTTCTCTTTTAATACACTTTTACCAAGTTTAATTTTCCAATGGTTTTGAACCCATGAGAGCTGTTTTTAAAATCCTGGTGACAATTTCATATTCAAGAAGGAATCTGAACATGCTATCATGAGTTCTAAAATATATCAACTTGCATATTACTTAACATTAAATAAAATCTGGCTCATTACATTTGTAAACCCAGAAACTTTAAAAACCCTACATTCTTTCATATAAACTCATTTACTTGTCTAACCTGTCTATTTCAGTAAAGAAATACCATTTATTATACGATCATAATAGTTCCTTGGTGCAATACTAATCACAATTTCTAACAATATATAGGCAAATAGCATTTGAAATAGATGTGATCTGTCTTTGCTTTGTCTGACCTTTGCCTTTCAGTGGCCTGAAAAAAGAAGTCAATTATTGAACCAAAGTATTAAAAACATAGTATTCAATCAGAGAGAAAACTACCTCTCAGACAAATGGTATCATATGCGTCAGGTCAGATGGAAACAGGATATTCAAAACCAGGTAATGAGAATTATTATAGAATCATTAAGGTTGGAAAAGACTTCCAAGATCATGAAGTTCATTGAACTTTTGTCTTTCTGAACAAAGATATATAACTACATGTTAAGTTAACAGTACAAGTGCAAATGGGCTTGTCTTGTCTTTTCTTACAAACTGGACTTAGTATCTGTAAACATAAATGTGAAGTATCATTCAGTTCTGGTGGCCAGTGGCAGTGATGATCAGCTGCAGGAAGGCAAAATTGCCAAAGTAGAAAAAATCTCAGTCTGGTGGAGACTCCTGAGCAGCTTCTTGAGCTAGTTATGCATCTGACAAAATCTGAGAAAAGCTCTGGAACAAAACTCCTGCCTCCCAGCCCCATCACTGACACCACACTCTGCCAGACACTCTGCCCTGAGCAAGGGGCAATTGCTTGAAGCACTGTAGCACATGGCCATCCTCTCACTGAGGACCTAAGAGAAGCATTTTCATTTCCTTGAGCCCAAAGGTCTTCAGCATGATGACAGGGGAATGGCTTTACAAGTGAGCACCATCTCACAAGTGACTGGATACAGACCTGTTCTCAGAGATCTGCTCACACTGCCCTGAGTCTCTGTCCTCATCTCTTCTATCAAACCCACCTACACTGAGGAGGCCCTAAAATCCACTCAAATCTAGGAGGCTTCTCTAATCAACTCACAAGAAATGAAGCTCTCCAGGTCAAATCTTGATTCTAAATTGAGTTCAAGTACCTTTGAAATTATAAAATTATGAGAGAGCTGAGCATTGTCATTATCATTAGTAGCCACCCCTGAAAATGCTCAAGAAACGATGCTGACTGTTCTTTGGAAGGAACTTACAGAGATATTGCAATTACCAAGTATGTTATATCATTTAAGTATATATTTAGCTTAATTGTGGTAAAACTTGATAGTATTCTGTTGATTTCATAATTACTAGAAAAACTGCAACATAAAACACATGTCTTGGGGGATAGGGAATTTGATGTGGTTTATAATCAACAACATTGTTCACAATGACAGATCTGAGTATACAGAAATTATTTCACATTGTAGCACTGGTGCTAACACTTGCTTTTCCACTTGCTTTTCATTACCATTGCAAAGTAGTTTTCCTAGACAGTGCTTATTTTAGTCATGGCAGAAACTAATGAATTTTTCAGACTTGTGTCTGGGTTTTATTATACTCCTATACAATCTTTTATTATACTCCTACAAAATCTGGTTTTTATGTATTGTACTATCGCAGAGTGGGCTGAGTATGCCCTTCCTTCCCTTTGAATCTTTTTTACAACTTTATAATTCAGAAATTTAAACTTCTCTTGGCCCATTATGAACCACTCACCTCTGAGTCTAGCCTTGCTTCTCCATCTGGGTCACTGTGAAAATTATCAGAGCTACAGGGACATCCAAAACCTCTCTTCTTTGGCCCTGTTGTACTAAACAATGTAAAAACAAGGCTGTAAACAGTCCCACTCTCAAGAGCCTGCAGTCTGGCATGTTTACAGGACAGATTTTAGCAAAGTAGAGAGATGGCTGAGCTAATTCATTTCAAGCTAAGATTCATATCTCTACTCTGTACTAGAATGTAAGCACGAGCTAAGTTGGTAAGACAAGGGAGATGGGAGCAAGTGTTAAATAAGTGCTAGGAAAAGGAAAACTCATAATTCCTCCCTCCACATGGCTGACATGAACGTGGTAGTCACAGCAAGAGATCCAGCAGGGAAGACAAGGGATTTTGTGTGATCAACTCTCAGTCTGAATATTGTTCTGCCCTTTCTGAAAAATTGTCCTTTGAAGAGGCATGAACACCACCAGGGTGATTCCCAGCCCTGTTAGATGTCAGAGCAGCTGGAGAACCTCTCCATAAGAAGAATCCTGTGGCTGCCCTGGTGCACAAGGAAGATGTCAGCTCTGAGCGTATTGATTGACTTTGTGCTGTCGTGCAGAGGAATGTAAAGAGGTAAGAAAATGTGAGACGGAAACAGACAGACAGCTTGTTTGTCTGATACAGCAAGGCACCAGCAGCCAGCAGACTCTAAACCCTACTGCCTATTTCTTCTGCTGCTTTCACTTGGGCAGTTCGTTTTGCTCCATAGATCGATTTCCTTATTGGAAAAAAGACCGACAAAGGTCTCTCTTACCTCTGTCTTCCTGTAGTACCCTGGAGGGTCTGTGGAGTGGGAAGATACTGGCAGATGTGAAATGTGTGATTGCTTTTCTGTACACAGGGGTCTCCTGTTACTGGTTGGGTGGAGCCAGCTGTTCCTCTGCAAAGTATATCATGAGTGCTGAGCAGGCAGATCCCAACATGGAAGTTGTCTGATATGAAGGTGTAGTGAGAGCAGAGTTAAGTGAAATATTCTTTGTATGCTCTAAATTTGCTTTTTCTTCCTTGTAGAGATAAGGTTTGATTGAGTACCACTTAATGCAGAGCAGAGGAAGCAAAGATATTGAAGGAAAGTAGGCACTGTGGTGAAGAAGAAAGTTAGAAAACTAAGTGCAGTTGAAACAGTAGAAACAGTAGAAAATTGAGACCTTCGCATGAGTAAAACAATTTTTTTCCCTCTTATCATCTATTGTTACGGATAACTCCTCCTTACCTATTCCGTGAACTTCTCAAGCCTCACACTTCTAAGGTCCTGGCTGGCTTTTTTAGTAACACTAAAATAGGAGCAGTGGAAAGGCAAACATGCTGGTATTTGATGTTGCAAACAGCAGATACAGCTAAAGCATTTATTTAACTTGGTGGTGGACAACCTTCCCAACAGAGAGCCACATAGCTGTTGTATGAGACATGGACTGTGTGTCTCAGAACACCAGAGGAAAAGCCAACCCTGGGAGTAGTTCCCTGGTAAAAGATGGTCAGTAATAGGTCCAGACCTGCTTCAGAGCAGGTGCAGCTGGCCAGCAGTGTCCCTGGGTCACTGCACACAGCCAGGGGTACAGCTGGGCAGAGCAGGGCAGTGAGACTCACCAGCTCCTGCTTCAGTTTGAAATCTGCCAGATATGGAATGACCACGTACAAACCAACCGGTCAACTTGTGCAAGCTCTGGGGAAAAGAGCAAGAAAAGGGGCAATCATGGAAAGGAATATAAAGGAACATAAAGCAATCCCATAAGAAGCCAAACTTTTACTTTTAAGTGTTTATGGCAGTGGTCTTCATCAGCATTGCACTAATTCACTAAGAATGCTGAATGCCTCACTGCAGGTTAAGGTAACATGGCACCTCAGACAACATTGCAGACCTCAGTAAAATTTAAATTCTAGAAAAAAGTTGGCACCTGCATACTTTAAGACCATACTTCAAGCAGCTTAATAGAATATTACAGCCTGCTTTTTAATAGCATAAGCCATAATTTATTTTTCATTAACAGCTCAAGTTCAATTTTGATACTGTAAAACTAAATACATTTTTTTAAGCTTTTACTTTCATCAATCATTTGATTTTTTTTCTGATACATGGCATATCTTATTTAATGGTATTGGCTGCTCTGTTTTTAAATAATATTCTGTTTTCTAGAATACCGACAGAATTGTATTTAGACATCTTTTAAAAATGTAGTGACAGCAATTTCAATCAAAAAATGAGAAGAAAAAATACAATGAATAGCAGCAACTCAAACAAGTTAGAAATAGGGAGAGCAAAAGCAGTATTGGAATACTTTGGTTTCATTCATACTGAAGTTTGTGATGTTGTGGAAGACTTACATGGGCCTTGTATATAAGTTAATACTGCAGTAGATCACCATTGCCATCTCCTGGTAAATAAACCATATAACTGTATTCTAGAGCTTTTTCTAAACAGTCATATATTGTACAACTGTAGAGTGATTACACCATAAATAGGCAATAAAGGATTTAGGGTATTTATTGTGAGACTATCATTACATTTTTATTCTTTGCTCACGTAAGACCATTATAAAGAACTGCATTACAGTTGATAAATAGTGGCATTTGTTCCAATGCACCCTTTATGCTGAAAAGAAATACTGCTAGTTATGACTCTGTAAATTAAGGTGAGACAATGGGTTTTGTTGTGATTGAAACAAACACCAGGGCTGCTTAGGGAAAAACTCCCCATAACCAAAACAAATATGCACTCAGAGAAAAGGTGTTAGTTCCCACTGTGCTGTGATGGGACTGTGCCACAGCAATTAGCCAAAATAATGTCGAAAAGCACCAAGCCATGGCATCAAGTGACAATAGGGATAACAGCAGTGACAACAATAAGCTGTTGTTTCACTTACTGGTACTTCTAATCCTTTTATTTTCTTACCATTGTCATTGTCCTTTCCACTGTCATTTCCCATTCCACTCCCTCTCTCCATAGCTGCTCCTTTTATGTCTTTGCCTGGAACCTCCTGGCAAACATGGCACATCCTCTCCTGTGGGAAGAGGGAGGGAGCAGGCTGATCCTGGAGCCAGCAGGAGCAGCCCCCTCCCAGCAGAACAGTCTGTGCCCCACAGCAAAGCCAGCAGACCCTCACCTACTCCAGCACCCTCACAGCCACGTGGGGAAGGAGAATGAGATGTGTCTACAACTCATTACCCTTCGGAGCAGAGAGCAGCACTCAATGTGATGCTGAGCCTTGATAAATCATCCTTTCAATCAAATCAGTAAACAGAGGGAAATGCTGCCTAACTGGCAATAAATTTCAGGCAAGTTCAGGAAGGAGTGACAGATCAGTCAAAAGCCTGTGCCTGGTTCTGTTTGTGTATTGCTTTTGCAATGCTTCTTTCTGCATCAGGAAAACTGAATTCTCTCACTTGGAGCTGCATCTGCTGCTGGCACTGCCAATTAATGTGACAGGGAACAACCCCTGCAACAAGGGTTTGTTTTTTCCCATGGAAGCAGAAGAAGTGTTTGCCACACTCTGGAAGAAACTAGGGCTGAAGGCTTTCTGATAACACTGAGCTTCCTGAAGCCAGAGCTGCATCAGGAAGAGCATCTACTTAAGAGCAGCCTTTGCAGTGGTGACAGTTCAGTTTGAATCTTCCAGCTCAGCAGCCACACAGCCAAGACTGCAGTGGTTGGGTCAGTCACAAACACTGAGAAAAAAGGAGGATAAATGTGGACAAGTGCAATGGCATTTTAGAGCTGCCACAGTGTCAGAAGGAGTAAAGATTAACTGAAGCTCAGAAAGGGCTGTGAAAAGTTGCTGGCTGTGGATACTTGGAAGGAAATGAGAGCTTTGGAATGAAAGTGAGAACAGTGTCTTGAGGGACTTTTATTTCTCATCAACCCAGTTCCCTCATGAGAGGACACAGAGTTGGTCTTGGGCTCACAAAGGCGTTTAGAAACCAGAGTCTGTGGCAGGTTGCACTTAATGACTGTAATAGCTATTAAAGCCAAAAGGGACTGGAAAACACAAGCTTAATTATTAGACTGTCCCAAGGGATCTGGAACCAACACACAATACTAATAGTATCTCCAGTCATTGTTATTAGATTATGCCTACAAAGTTTTCCCTGAAGCAACACTGTAATTATGTATTTATTAATTTATCTTTGTTTGCTTTAGCTTCTCCACTCTTTAGACAGATGTATACTTTCCACTGCAAAGAAATTCAAAACAAAGTCTTCTCACTGAGGAAATGGGTAAAAACACCTGAGCTCTAAAGATAGAAGAGTAGACCTAACTTTGGCATTTACAAGGGAAAAAAAATGCTTGCACTAGGAAAGAGAAGAAGGAAGATAAAATTGTGAAGCTGAGATATTTTTCCCTTTCTACAGAGAGTGACAGTCAGTTCTGCGGGTGAAGTGAACTCAAGGACCTCTTCGTTCTAAGGGTTGTGCCTTTTTAAGGAAATCTGGCCATAAAACAAGATAGAACAAAAATGAGAGAGGAACGCAGTTCCCATTGCCCTGCCCATGATTAGGTACCAAGTTTCCATGAGACAGATGGCAGAATGTGCTTCTGATGCCTCTCATGACCTCGGAGAATTCAAAGACAAAAGTCAGAGTACAGGGTCTTCCTAGTTGTTGGAACCCTGAATTCTGACAATTTCA